>PVIR01008120.1:0-58007 GCA_004026965.1 Petromus typicus
ACGAACATTCCAGTTTGTCCTTTTTTTTTGGTCATTTTGAGACAGTCTCACTATTCATTCAAAATGGCTTTGAACTCCCTCTGCAGCCCTGGTTGGACTCAACTCACAGCAGTGCTCCTGCCCTCCAAGTGCTGGGATTACAGGTGTGTGCCGCCAGGCCTGGCTTTTTTGGTTGTTCTTTTTGAGACAGGGTCTCGCTCAGGCAGGCCTTAAACTTATGGCCTTCTTAGTGCTAGAATCACAGGAGTATGCTGTGTGAGAAAGTACACTGGGCTGAGAAGAGTCCTAAAAGCTGCAGGAGGCTGTAAAAACGGGACTTACTCGTTTTCATGAGTATCATTGCTTTTCCATTCCAGTTGAGAGAATTTCAGCAGAAGAACAGCCCAGGTGGTCCTGCAGTAGTGAAGAAGAAGAAAAAGCTGAAAAATGACAGTAATTCTGAGATAAGCAGCGCTGGTGATGACCACTCACCTGAGGACGTGAGTCTTGGCGAGCCAGGCTGCTGGGGCCGGGGCTCGAGTGGCAGGAGGGTCGTGGTTCACGTGAGAGAAGTGTCAGGTACTAGTTGGAATTGTGAGTCTGAGGGCTATGAGTGTTACAGCTCAGGGGTGGGTGGTTGAGTAGCATGTGTGAGGCCTTGGGTACGATCCCCAGCACTGTGAAACACACAGACACACAGATTCTATGCATACTTGTGAAATTTAAATGAGATGTTGTTGCTTTTATGTGAGTTCCCGAGGGCCTGATGCAGAGTAAACCTTCAGTAAATGGTAGTTGCTATTTGATATCGTCAACCTCAAGGGAAGCCAGGCCAGTGACAGCTTGTCATCAGGCTCTCTGAAGGAGCTCCAAGGTGTGGGTAGGAGAGCCACAGGTAGCAGGACCAGGAGAAGATCTGAGTTTTGAGTCCACTTGGCCATTAGCTTGCTGGAGGACCTCAGAAAAATCACTTTCTCCCCTGAGACTCAGCATCTTTCAAAGTTAATTTTTAGCCGCAGCCCATTGTGTTCAAGTGATCCCTTCCTTGGGCGTCTGGTTTTGAAAATGGAGATGAGTCTGGAGCCCATCCGGGTTCCTGCCCCATCTCGGATCTGAGGAGGGTCCCACACACATTCAAGGGCTGCATTGTTCCGGCGATGTGACTCCATCACTCGGGGACAGCAGTCCCACCTACTTGTGCACCTTGTTTGGCAGGTGGCACGGCCTGGTACTGATCTCTGTTCTTCGCCATTCCATTTCCCTGAGCCCACTTCTTCCTTCCCTGACTCTCGTGCCTCTCTAAGCCACTTTTCTGTTTCTTCCCCTGCCCTTGTTTTTCCCTTCTCGCCTCCTGTAGATTCAGGACATTCTGAAGGTGCTGGTGTCCGACCTTAACCGTTCCAATGGGGTAGCGCTCCCCTCATTGGACAGATGGCAGGTGAGGCAGTGCTGAGACCTCTCTCTGGCTTGCTCTCTTCCAGCTGTGCATGCCCCTGAGGCTTCTCTGGTTTGGGGATCCTCTGCTGCTGGCTTATTTTATGTTGCTGCCACTAACCCTCAGCCCGCCCCTGTCTGCTTCTTCACCTGCTTGGTTGATTGAGTGATTTTCCCATCTTTTATTATCTTGGAGGAAGTGACACATACCTGGAAGGGGAAAGCTAATTTGGGAAAACTTTGAGAGCAGGTGTGAGGGGTTCTGGCTTTTGAGTGCCTTGTGTGGTGCTATCAGAATGAGAGAAATAAACACCTTCAGGTTGTACCTTCTGGGCTTCTGTCCCTCAAAGACCAATACACCATTGAATTTTGTGATTTGGTATTAATTTATCTTGGTTTGAAATGAGAAAGGAGTTAAAAGAAAACAAATTTGCATTAGACTCACAAGGATTAGGTCTAGTTTTCTTCAGAGGAACTAACTGCAAAGGATATGAGGTTAACCAGACAGATGAGTGACCAGCGCTCTTTGCCCCTGATCTGTTTTACAAATCAGCTATTTGGCCATGTTCCTTGGGCCCTAGGTAGCAAAGGGACTTTACTAAATAGTGGTGAATGTAGATGAGCAAGATAAGGTCCCCTTGGGACAGACAGAGGCCTCTGGAAGTAGCAAGGGACAAGGAGGCAGTATGCAAACACTCAGTGGACTAGAGGCTGGTGGAGGTGGCATTTGAGGCTGCTTTGAAGATTAAAGGTGGGTCACGTTCAGCCTCAAGGAGTGTGGGGACAGGGCGGGGGAGAGCTAAACTCGTGGCCAGCATCATGAGCTCGTAGACCATGTTCTGGGGATGTGGAGTCTGGGTCTACAGGGCGAGGAAGTGGCTTCTTCCGGATGTGATGTTGGCACATCCTGCTTAGCTGACTTTCCTGGGATGTCTGCCAAGCTCCAGGAGCAGGGTGGAGTTGGGCATGGGGAAAGGGATGGATGGACGCTCTTGGCTGGTACAGGAGAGTTTTCCAGTTGTCACAGCTGTTTCCACCTGGAAGTCAGCTCTGCTCAGCTGCTGGATTCACCTAGTCAACTCAGATAAACTGGGGCACACGGAACCACACGATTTAAAACTTACAGTGAGCTGGGTCCACTGGCTTACACCTGTAATCCCAGCTGCCCTGCAGGCTGAGGCAGGAAGGCCAAGGCAGATTTGAGTCCATCCTGAACAATTAGTGAGATCTTGTCTCAAAATAAAATAATTAAAGGGGCAGAGGCAGGGCTGCGATATAGCTCAGTGGTACAGCGTCGGCCATCAAGTATGAGTCAGTGAATTCGATTCTTGGTCATAAAAGAAGAGAAGAAAGAAGAAAAGAGCTGGGGTTGTAGCTCACTGGCAGAGTATTACTGGGTTCCATCTCCATATTCTGGGGGGAAAAAAAGGTTAAAATTATGAATTGATTTAGTTTCTCTTAAAATAATCATGTTAAGTATGTTTGGAAATACTCAGAAAAATACTGTTTGCCCCGAGTGTTCCTAGATCTAATCCCCAGAGACTAGTAGAAGCTCATGGTTTTAGAGACGGACAGACCTAAGCCTGCAGGGTGTGTGGCCAGGTCTGCGCCTCCCCCTCCGTGTCTCATGCCTGGTCAGCTGCTGCAGCACGGCCCTTACCTACTAGTTGTTGTCAAGGCAACACCAGGTTCCCTGGCTAACAGTCACACTGGGGACACAGAGTTCCAGAGTCGTGGTCACAGGAAACCTGCAAGGATGTGCCCAGCCTGAGTCCCTCAAACCCTGTAGCACTGCTGTGTGGAGAGAAGTCAGTTCGGATTTTCAGAGGGCAGAGCTGAAGGGCCTGGAAAGTAGGCAGCCCTTTCCATGGAGAGGGACACAGCCCCTTCCTCCTTGTGTACAGCCTCCCGGCACAGTCCTTGGCGCTGTTGCTTGTTCCTCGTCGAGTGTCAGCTGCCCCCTTTTTTCCATTCTCTGCTCATCTGGCCGATTGAACATTAGAAGTGATTAGAGCCAGTCTTCTTATCTAAGGGTGGGGCCTGAACTTGGGGGTTGGTGGGGTGCAGCTGGCCAAGCAGGTGGGTCCAGTTGAGCTAGTGGAAGAGGTGTCCACAGGGCCCCAAGTCCCAGATCCTGGGACTGCTCCCCAGTTGCTATTCTAGGAACCAGTTCTGTGACTCCCAGAGAGCAGATACCACCTCCTGGGTGTTCATTCAGGTTGCTTCTGCATCAAGCACAGTCAATGCTTGGGGGCGAGGCAGGAGGAAGGGAAGAAAAGAGGGGATGTGGAGAAGAAGGGCACCAGTAGTAACGCTGGCCACATCGACAAGTCCATCACCATCAACCTGTGGCTACCAGGGCCTAGGTCACTGTGGCACAGACCGGCTCTTGGGAAGAACAGCACCTCCTGCACCTTCCTTCTGCTTGCTGTGGCTGCCCCGGGTCAGAGCCTGGCCTGTCTTTTTAAAAAAATTTATTGGTACATTTTATATACACATTGTGATCACAATTGACATTGAGAATTCGTACCAGTGCCTGACATGACTTAATTCTCATTTTTTCCGAGTCTTCTGCCCCCCTAAACTCCCTACCCATTGTATACAGAAGCTTGGTTTCCTTTTTTATCATCAAATTTTTCTTCTCCCTCTTTACTTATCCTTATGCCCCTTTTCCCTTTGAATATTTTCTTCCTATTTCACAATATCTATCATACATTTTAGAACTTTACACCTTCAGTTCCTCATACCAGAGAAAACACACGGTATTTACACATGGGTGTCCTATTTATTTCACTTATGAGTATATCCTCGAGGTATGTCCATTTGAGTATAAAAGACTCAAATTTATCATTCTTTATGGCAAAGTAATGCTCCATTGTATATATAAAACAACCCACATCTTCCTTATCTAGTCTCCAGTTGATGGGCATTTGGGTTATTTCCAAGATTTGGCTATCACAAACTGAGCTGCTATAAACATGGGTGCATGTATGTTGCTGTGATATGAATCCTTTAACTCTTTGGTGTAAATACCTGGCAGGGGAGCCTGGCCTGTCATTTTGTGAGCTGCAGGGAGTCAAGGTCCCTAGGGATTCCAGATGGAGGCTGTTTGCCTGCTTCAAGCTTTGGCCATCTGAAGTGCTGCAAGTGTCCCGAAGCCTGGGCGAGGCTATCCACACCGCCAGTGGCTTCCGACGCACGTGTTGCTGTCTGTTTCGTTGCAGCAGTGCTGTCCCACCTGAACCGCCCCTTCGTGTCCGTGAGGATTAGGCTCCTCCCTCCCACGTGGCCACTAAAGCCCAGTGTGTTCTGTGACAGGCACCCAAAGACCATGCCGCTTCTGCACTACCTTCTGCTGATGACACTGTGTCACCTGGCAGTGTCCCCTGTCCAGGCGCTACTCTTACTAGCGTGGCATCACTACAGGTTTGTGCCCTTTCCCTTCGGCCTGCTGTCTTCCTGTGTGCTCACCCCAGTGCACTCCCCAGAGGTGTGTACCCTGTATGGAATCTCCTCGGTCTTCAGGCAGCCTGGTCCCTGCAGCCATGTCTGAGGCCGAGGAGCTCCCGACGAGGCTTTTCCTTGAGGTCTGGGAAGGTGGACGTTGTGGGAGTGAGTTTGGCTCACCCCGCTCCTGGGGGATTCTCACCGGAAGCTGAATCACACACTGTGTCTCTTTCCGAACAGAACTGTGATGCTGACGGTGACCCTCATGTCATGGATGAAACCAAGTGAGTGCTTCCTGCTGGGCTGGTAGTCTCTAGGCTGAGGTGCCCGGGCAGGTCACTGCCCAAGAGCCCCTGCCCCATCAAGCTGCCTGCAACCCTGACCCTGTGTCTCCGTCCCTAGGACTTTTTCATCCACTGAGAGCCTGCGACAACTTTCCCAACAGCTCAACGGTCTTTTGTCTGAGGTACCCTACTGGGGCCCAGGCATGAGGGAGGGGGGGCGGTAATGTCTTATAAACAAATACAGGGATTCCCAAGTGGGCAGAGGAACTTCTGACCAGACAACTCCTCTGTTCCCTGAGTCTTGTCCCTCCAAACTGTAGAGATGAAGGACTTGGAACACGCAGTTGGTCACATCATTTTTCCTGGTGGAGAAGTTGTGAGATGAGGACAGAGGGGCTGATGGGAAGAAGAACCATGAGAAGCTGGCACAGAGGCTGTGGGAGGAGAGGCCCAAGCTAGGCAGGAAAGATTTTGCTAGGCAAGGGAAGAGGAAGTTGGAGGGCTCAGGCATTATCGGGGCAGAGCCTCTCCATGCGAGTTCTCATCTCTTCTAGTCCGCATCCTACGTCAACGGGGAGGGCCTCACGTCTGCTAACATGAAAGATCTGGAGGTGAGTGAGCTTGGACTGTGGCCCAGTGACCCTGCAGGCCAGCCCCCTTTCTCTTCCCACAGTGGGGCCTGGGTGCCCCACTGCCAGCTGAGATAGCCCACACACCCCTTGACCCTAATGATGCTCTCTCTACCTCTCCCCCCAACTTCCTCCACCTCCTCCTCTCTGCATGCGCCTCAGAGCCGGTACCAAGAGCTAGCAGTAGCCCTGGACTCCAGCTATCTAACAAACAAACAACTCAGTAGCAAGATAGAGGAATTGGTAAGAGTCCAGTGGGGTCCCCTGATTCCACGCTGCCAACCGGGGCTCCACTTTTCCCCTTGGGGCTCTGAAGAAAGGGGCTGGGGCCCTCTGTTGCCAAAGGGAATGGGGTCCTGGGGGCCTAGGTCTCAACTGGAGGGACCGCAGAGCACAGAGCATGCAGCTTAGCTCTCTCCTGCACCCCTTTGCTTCCTCTCTATCCTCCAGACACCCTTGCTTGACTCCTCACCCCACTTGCCCTGGGCTTGTCACCTCTGATGGCAGCACAAGCCTATGTCCCGCCCTGGCTTGGGGTCTAATTGGTGTGATTTTGGACAAGCCACCTTTCCTCTCTGAGCTTGAGTTCACTGCAAATGTAGAATTAGCGGGTGGCACAAGTCTCTCGTGCTCAAGCAAAAATTTAAAAACTCGCTGTCCCAACGACGTTAGGGAGAAGGGATGGTGTCTGTCCTCATCCGTGTGCCCCTCTGCTTAGAAGCTCCCCAGGCCGTAGGGCAGCTCAGGTGTCAGCACGTACGCCCTTCTAGGCTGCGGACTGGCAGCTGCTAGAGGCTGATGTTCTCCTTTGTGGAAAGAACCTAGACTCAGAGCCAGGAGGGAAAGCTAGTAAAGGCCATTTCTCTTTCCTTGGGAGTTTGAGGAGGTAGTCGTTCATGTCCCCAGGGGACCTGAGAAGTGCTCCCAGGTCATCTGTGGCCCCGCCTGCCTCCACCTGGTGTGGGGATGGGTCCGGGCCCAACTCCATCGCCTTCCTTTGACTCTCCCCACAGAAACAGCAGAACCAAGATACTGTGCAACAGCTGGAAAAAGTAATGTGATTTCTGTGCTTGCTCATTGCATGGTTGCTGGGATGGGGTGAAGATCAGAAGGAGAAGCCCTAGGCTGGTCTTGTTCCCTCCTAGCACTGAGAACAATGCCCCCAAACCCAGCCCTACCCCACAGGGTCCCTGATGGTGTGTTTTCATTGGAGACCCTGTCCCGGGATACCTTGTGGTTTCGGGGGCATGCCCTTATCTGTTGCATCTCTGCCTGCCATGAGAGTACCTCTTCCCTCTACTATAGGAGAAGCAGGAGTGTCAGCAGAAGCTGGCAAAGGAGCAGGTGTCTCTGCGGGAACAGCTACAGGTGAGTGGACAGCATGCTGGCCCCAAGACCCCCAGCCAGTTTTTCTTGGCGCCCTCTCACTTGTCGGGCTTTGCTTCCGAAGGTTCACATTCAGACCATAGGCATCCTGGTTTCTGAGAAGGCAGAATTGCACACGGCCCTGGCCCACACTCAGCAGGCAGCCAGGCAGAAAGCAGGTGGGCACCTAGATCCCCCTTCCGCCTCCACTTTCACCCTGGCAGGCAGACGGGTCCTTAGGGCTCATCTCGACTTCTCTCTTTTCTCAGGAGAATGTGAAGATCTTGCTGCACGCCTGAAGTCTTCGAGACAGCGCGTGGGAGAGCTGGAGAAGACGCTGTCTGCTGTCTCCACACAGCAGAAGCAGGCGGAGAAGGTGAGCCCATTGCCTTTCACGCCACTGGCCGCCCAGCTCCCCCGATGGTACCTGAGCTCCAAGGGGCCTTCTGCAGGATGGAGGCCGTGCTGCTCAGACTGCAGCATGGACCGTTCTCGCTGCAGGGAGGGTAGAAACAGCCTGGGTGTGAGTGGGCTGCTGTGGGTGATTTTAGTGCTGTGCCGAGCAAGCCCTGGATGCGGAGCCTGAGGACTGAGTGCTTGCTGTGCCCTGGACTGGCTGTGGCATTAAATCTGAGTACTGGGCTCTGAAGGTCCAGAGGAGCTTAATGTGCTGGCATTTGTGTGCCAGTGGTGTACATAGACCTTGTCTGAGATAATCCTTAAACTTAGAGAGGAGCAGGGTGGCTGGGAGGCGTTTTGCTTCTGAGTCGGATTATGTGGCTGTGCATCTAGTCAGAAGGTGAATAGAAGTGGGGCCCAGAGAGTCAGACCTCCCTAGTGCATCTCAGGTAGGCACTTGGTGTCTGTGCACTGTGTCACTTTCAAAATGCCACTGTCAGTAACTGCTCCATACAAGCGTCTGCCTTTGTCTCTAGTTGCAGTCGCTGTGGAGACGAATGTAGGAGGATCACTTGACCCATGGGTCTGGGGCCAGCCTGGGCACCACAGTGAGGTCTTGTCAGAGCACACAGAGGCCAGGCATGCTGACACATGCTTATGATTCTGACACTCAGGAATGCTGAGGCAGGAGGATCGCAAGCTTGGACCCAGCTTGGGCAACTTTGTGACACAAAATAAAAACTAGAGAGGGCTGAGGATAGACCTTGGATTGAAGACCCTGGGTTCAGTCTTTAGCACTGGAAAGTGTGCATGCTGACACACACACACACACACCACACACCACACACACTCTCTCTCTCTCTCACCATGAGACTGGGCATGAAAATGCTCGGAGAGATATTGTGGGAATGAGGGTGAGGAAGTGTCACTGTGGCGGGGCTGCTGTGGCTGTGCTTTGTGCCAGCTCCTCTGACCTGCCACCCTGATTGGCTTTCTGTGTTGGCAGTACAACAAGGAGCTCACGGAAGAGCGCGACACGCTGCGGCTGGAGTTGTTCAAGAACAAGTAGGAGGGGAGGGAGGCTGGGCCTTCTGGGCCTGGGCACGGGTGTGAGGTGGGTGGGTGCGCACAGGCGCGAGGGCTGCACAGCTGGGGACTCGTGAAGGGCTAAGCTCTCGGCCCCGCTGTGCCCCGACTCCTGAGGCGGCTCAGTCCCCTGTGGACTGTCTGTTGCTTGTGACTCGTGATGACTGGAGTCCCTTCTGATGCCGCCTTCTGGGTCGTGTGGCGAGGGTGGCAGGCAGTTCATCAAAGCAATCCTTTCTGTTCTTGGTTTGTTCCTTACACCGCTGCCTCTGCCTCTCCCTCTGGCCACAGCAAAAGTAATGAGGACCTGAAGCAGCACAACTCAGAACTAGAAGAGAGGCTCCGTGTGCTCACAGCAGAGAATGCAGCCAGCCATGTGGGAGTGGAGGAGCTACAGAAGAAGCTGGAGATGTCTGAGCTGCTGCTACAGCAGGTGAGAGGCTGCAGTCTCCCAGAGCCAAAGAAATTTGCCATAGAATCCTCTAAAGATATCTAGAAACACATAAATTGGGGCCCCCAGACCTGTGAAGTTAGGATATGAGTGGATGAAGAGGTATGATGTTGCATACCTGTAATCCTAGCACTTGGGAGTCTGAAGCACGAGAATTGATGGGAGTTTGAGGCCAGCCTGGGCTTCATAGTAAATTCAAGGCCAGCCTGAACTCCATAGTGAGACTCTGTCTCAAAAAAAAAAGAAAAAAAAAATCAGTTGGTTTTTTTTTTTTTTGAGTGCATGGTACTGGGAACTGTACCCAGGGCCTTCATCTGAACTCAGCTCCCAGCCCTGTTTTGTATTTGCGTTTTGAGACAGGGTCTCACTAAGTTAACTTGCCTGAGCTGGGCTGCTACTTGCTGTCCTCCTGACCAGCTTTTCAGACAGCCCAGGAGCTGCTTCCCTTCTCTTGAAATGACACAGGAGAGCACGGCCTAGCTCTGCATTTAAAACACAAGCTCGTGTTCTCTAAAATTGAAGAATGAATTTTGGGAATCACCGATGGAGGTTTGAATAGGAAAATTTTATTGAGAGAGAAAGCTTCTGCCTAAGAGAGACAGAAGGGGGCACCCAGGGGCGAGGCCAGCTCTTCAGTGTCAGCAGTAGGTGCCTGAGGCGGGCCCTGTCCTAGCGCGCACACTGGTGGACCCAGGTGGAGCGTCCCCCTCCCCGATCTAACCTCTCATCTCTCCCCATCCAGTTCTCAAGTGGATCTGCATCCCCCGACAGAGACCAGCAGTTTCAGCAGGCCATGGAGGACCGGGCGCGGCTGGAGACACACGTAGGGCAGGTGAGGTTTCGCAGAGGGTGTCTGGGAGCGAGTCAGGACAGGCAGCAGCCCTTCCTCAATTCGGTGCCTACTCTTGCAGCTGACAGAGTCACTGAAACAGCTGCAGCTGGAGAGAGACCAGTATACAGAGAACCTGAAGGAAGAGCGCGCCATATGGCAGCAGAGGATGCGGCAGATGTCAGAGCAGGTGGGGCGTGGTGACCCTAGATGGCTCGTGCCGCATGGCTGTGCTGGGGGTCTGTGTGGCGGGGTTGGAGTTGTTCCCTGAGTGGTTCTGTGTGTGGGTTTTTTTTTTTTTTTTTAGACCCATCTCATTTTGTAGTTCAGGTTGGCCTTCAACTCATTATGTAGCATAGGCTGACTTGAATCTACAGAGGTCCTCCTGGATCCTCCTGCCTCAGCCTTCCGGGTGCTGAGATTACAGGCTTGTACCCCCACACCCAGCCCAGTCTGTGTGTTCTGTGGAGATGGGCCTGAGGCCACCAGCCCCGCCCTCCCTCCACTGTTGCTTGTCCTTGGGCAGGTGCACACGTTGAAAGAGGAGAAGGAACGCAGCGTGAGTCAGGTACAGGAGCTGGAGAGCAGCTTGGCCGAACTGAGGAGCCAGATGGGTGAGCAGGGTTGGTCTGGGCTGTGGTTTGGTCTGAGGAGTGGGTGGAGTCGAGGGCACTGTGGCAAAGGGGTTGGGGTCTGTGCCCGGAGACGAAAGTCTTGTCATCTCCCTGAACCCCGGCGTCTGTAGAGAGGGGATGCACTCCCTGCCAGCATATTGGAAAGTGGCTTCGAGAGTGGCCACCACTTGGGTGTGAGGGCGGGAGGAGGCCCAGGTTGGGGCTGGGATCCTGAACTGGGAGCCGAGGCCTGAGTAGAGTGTACTAGCAAGCCAGAGGCTTCAGGCCCTGACTGCTGGTTTTCTTTCCCAGCAGAGCCTCCGGCTCCAGAGCCCCCAGCGGGGCCCTCTGAGGAGGAACAGCGGCTACAGGCAGAGGCCGAGAGGCTGCAGAAGGAGCTGGAGTGCCTGGCAGGACAGCTCCAAGCCCAGGTGCAGGACAATGAGAGCCTGAGTCGCCTGAATCGGGAGCAGGAGGAGCGGCTGCTGCAGCTGGAGCGTGAGGCGGAGGTGTGGGGCGAGCAGGCGGAGGAGCGTAGGCAGATTCTGGAGAGCATGCAGAGCGACCGCACCACCATCAGCCGGGCCGTCTCACAGAACCGAGAGCTCAAGGAGCAGCTGGCCGAGCTGCAGGACGGCTTCATCAGGCTGGTTCGTGGACGCTGACTTGCCAGTCCTTTGGGGCGGAGCAACAAACCCTCAGAGTCTCATGTCCCTCTGTAGAAATGCACATCCTGGGGCCGGGGATTTAGCTCAGTGGTTCCGGCATCTGTCTTGCAAGTGCAAGGACTGGGGTTCGATCCCTGGTAACCACATACAATACTGGGCGTGGAGACTCACGCCCAGCAGCAACCAGTACTATATACCACAGTGCTGGGCATGGTGGCTCATGCCTGTAATCCCAGCACTCGGGAGGCAGAGGCAGGAGGATTGCTGTGATATGAGTTGGAGGTTGAGCTCAGGGCCAGCCTGAACTACAAAGTGAGACCCTGTCGCAAAAAACCTAAAAAAAAAAGAAATGCGCATCTTGTTGGGGGAGATGCCCATGAACTGGCACCTGGCCCAGGCATCCATTGAGCAGGGACCGATTCTCCTCCCCTGTGCTGCGGGCATCCAGGTTAGGGCCGGCTCTGCCTGGTCAGTGGCCCTGATCGCTCCTTTTTGTGTAGACCAACGAGAACATGGAGATGACCAGTGCGCTGCAGTCAGAGCAGCACGTCAAGAAGGAGCTGGCCAAGAAGCTGGGGCAGCTGCAGGAGAAGCTGGCGGAGCTCACGGAGATGGTAACTCCTGTCCTGTGAGCCCAGGCTCTGCCAGAGGTGCTGGCCAGGAGAGGGTGGTGCTGGGGCCAGGACAGAGGTGCTGCAGGCTGGTGACAGGTGATCCCAGAGGTGCTGCAGGCTGGTCAAGAGCTGCCCGGGACTGTTTCTTGCTCCCTGCCTCTGACTGCTAGAGATGAGCGGACTTGGGCTCTGCCAGGTGCAGATGTCCTTGTCCCTAGTAGAGGCCTGGGGCTCCTCATCACAGCAGAAGACAGGGTCATTTTAAAAATGTATTATTGTTCTTATTATTTTAGTTTTTTGAGACAGTGTCTCCCTTTGTAATTCAAGCTGGCCCTGGGCTCACCTGTAGCCCACGCTGGCCTCGAACTCACAGTGATCCTCCTGTCCTTGCCTCGTGAGAGCTGGGATTACAGATGCGAGCCACCTCACCCAGCAGGAGACAGGATCTGATGGGGGGCCCTTCAGTTTAGGCCGGATTCTAACCTTGACACCACCTGTCAGTCCCAATGCTTCCTTTTGCTGAGCCTCCTTTTCCTCAACTTCAGGAGACGGGCCTGTCTCCTCTTAGAGACTTGGGCTGTTCCCTGGAGATCTAATGGTTAAGATCTGGTGCTGTGTCTTCTCAAAGACCTGGAGGACGGAGTGAGATGATGTGTGTGGAGTTAGGGTGCAGGCAGAGTATGCTGAGCAGATGTGGGCTGGCTCCCTCCCTCTGATGTTCCAGATCTGGGTTCTAAAGGCTAAGAGGTGCATGCAGGTGTGATGGCACATACCTGTAATCCCAGCACTTGGGAGGCTGAGGCAGGAGGATTGCCAAGGGTTTGAGGACAGTTTGGGATACATAATGAGTTCAAGGCCAGTGTAGACTACATCGTGAGACCCTGTCTTATAAAATATATATAAAAGTGAAGTCCAAGTGGAGGAAGAGGAGGTTCCCACTTGTGAGGCTGGGTGCAGAATGTCTGGACTCCCGGGGTCCCCACCCTGTTTATGGGTCATATCTAGGAAGCAGGTCATCCCTCACCTCACACCCAGGGTCTTCTGCAGATGGAACTGAAGAGCCAGGAGGCGCAGGGTCTGCAGCAGCAGCGAGACCAGCTCCTCTCCCAGCTGCAGCAGTACGCAGCGGCCTGGCAGCAGGTGGCCTCTGAGAAGGAGGCTCTGCATAGGCAGTTCCTGGTGCACACGCAGCTCCTCGACCAGCTGCAGCATGAGCAGATGCAGGGCAAGACAGCTGAGGACAGAGCCCGCCAGGAGCTGCTGGAGACCCAGGTGAGGCTGGGAGCCACCTAGGCCGGGTGGGAGGACCCAGCGGGAGAGCCCTGTGTGTGCTCACCTTGCTGACTGCAGGAGCGCCTGGAGGCCACCAGCCAGCAGAACCAGCAGCTGCAGGCCCAGCTCAGCCTCCTGGTCCCGCCTGGGGAAGGTGAGTGAATCTGTGGGGAGGGAGGAGCCTGAGGAGGACTTGTGGCCAAAGAGAGCGGAGGGGAGACATGGTCAGCCCAGGGACACGCGATGGCAAGAGTTGGCAGAGGTAGGCTCGAACCCTGTGGCTGCTCCCACAGAAGGTGAAGTGGATGAGGAGGGCAAGGAAGAGGAGGCTCCTCGGCCCGACGTGACCATCCCGGAGGACTTGGACAGCCGAGAGGCCATGGTGAGTTGGGGCTAAACATCCCTTCCCTGTCCTGCCTTCCTTGCCTCGCTGTGGCCCCTTGGACACCCCAGTTCTTTGCATTCCCCACCCTCTGGTATCGCTTTTTTTTTTTTTTTTTGAGACAGGGTCTCGCTTTGTAGTTCAGGCTGGCCCTGGGCTCAGCCTCAAACTCACATCACAGCAATCCTCCTGCCTCTGCCTCCTGAGTGCTGGGATGACAGGCGTGAGCCACCACGCCCGGCACTGTGGTATGTGGTGCTGATTGCTGCTGGGCGTGAGTCTCCATGCCCAGTATTGTATGTGGTTACCAGGGATTGAACCCTGGTCTTTGTGCTTGCAAGACAGGCGCCGGAACCACTGAGCTAAATCCCCGGCCCCCTCTGGTTTCTCTTGCTTCCCTGGGAGCAAGTCAGTGGTCAGGTGCCATCCCCCTAGGAAGAAGAGGTGCCCCCAAGGCCCTGAGCAGTCTTCAGCACAGACACTCTCTTCCTGCAGGTGGCATTTTGTAATGCAGCTCTTGCCAGTGCCCGGGAAGAGCAATTGAGGCTGCGTGGGCAGCTGAGGGAACAGAGGGCACAGTGTCGGCGCCTTGCCCACGTGGCAGCCACGTCTCAGAGAGAGCCTGAGGAGGTCCCGACCCCCAGGAGCAGAGTTGACAGTGTGTCAAGGGAGAGCCACCAGGCCCTACAGGTGGCCATGGAAAAACTGCAGGTGAGTCTGTCCCAATGGGCCGGGATGGGTGGGCCGGGCAGTGCCACAGACCTAACCCACTGTTCTGGCTCCAGAGCCGCTTCCTGGAGGTCATGCGGGAGAAGGCAGAGCTCAAGGAGCGGGTGGATGAGCTGGAGCATCGCTGCATCCAGCTCTCTGGGGAGACAGACACCATTGGTGAGCAGAGCCGGAGCCCAGGGCGGCAGGGCAGGGCAGAGCGGTGGCAGCAGAGAGCCGGTGTGGGAGTCCTGACCCGTGCCCTCCCCACAGGAGAGTACATTGCCCTCTACCAGAACCAGCGGGCGGTGCTGAAGGAGCGGCACCGGGAGAAGGAGGAGTACATCAGCCGGCTGGCCCAGGACAAGGAAGAGATGAAGGTGGGCCCCGGCACGGCCCCTTGGCTGGGGCGGGCAGGGCAGGTGCTAAGCAGCCCTCTCTGCAGGTGAAGCTGCTGGAGCTGCAGGAGCTGGTGCTAAGGCTGGTGGGTGAGCGCAATGAGTGGCAGGGCAGGTTCCTGGCAGCTGCCCGAAGCCCTGCAGAGCAGCCCACTCTGGCGCCTGAAGATGCCCAGGAACTTGGTGCTGCCACAGCAGAGCAGGGTGGTGAGCAGAGCCCCTGGGGCAGGTGAGGGGCAGGAGCGGGGAGGGCGGCCCAACACTGAGCTTTGCTTTTCCCAAAGACCTTCGTGAGGTGAACCTCGCCGACAGTGCAGAACCTGCACAGGACACAGCCGGGCCCGGCCCCAGCCCCGAGAACCCCACGGCGCGGCAGATCATGCAGCTGCTGCGTGAGATCCAGAACCCTGAGGAGCGCCCGGGCCTGGGCAGCAGCCCCTGCATCCCCTTCTTCTACCGTGCAGACAAGAACGACGAGGTGAAGATCATGGTGATCTAGGCTGAGCACCAGACCTAGGGGGTGAGGCAGGCTGTCCCTCAATCCCTGACACTCTAACCATGCCACCTTTTATCTTTAGAGTAGCCAGCGGAACTAAAAAAAGTTAAAATTTAAAAAAATTAAAATAAATTTTTTTCAAAATAAAAATTTAAAAAAGAAAAATTGAAAGATAAAAGTGAGAAGAAAAAAGTAGAAAAAAAGACTCCCTGCCCAACTGGGACACAGGCAGGTGCAGACCTCCTGTGTCCATCAGGCGCGAGTCTGTCTGGACTCCTGTTCAGATAAAGAGCCGTAGGCTCCATCTCTCAGTTCTGCTCTTCTGGGGCGCCTGGGCTCCTGTGCCCTCCTTTCCCTTGCCAAGCTGTCTGTCCCTCAGTGAGGGACCCCCATTGTCTTGCTCAGACACTTTGGAGTGGACAGTGGGCAGCGCCTGCCCGCTCTTCACATAGGTGGGGCTCTCTGCAGGTGATGGTGGTTGGGGCTGGTGGGTACCCTCATTCGGGGTTCTGTCTGCAGAGGGAGCTGGGGCCTGGCGTGGCTAGGCAAGGTCACAGCCGCAGCCGAGCCCACGAGGCACTCTGGAGCACACAGCTGGGTGCCCCCGCGGGCCGGTGAGGCGTCAGTGACGCAGGTCACTCAGGGCTGCTGCCTCTGAGGCACTTTCCGGCGGGACAGTGGGGTGGCGCTCTCGCAGGCCTTGACAGTGGCGGCGCAGTAGGCCTGGTGAGGGCAGAGGCTGCTGGGAGGGCTTCCTGCCTCCGTGTATATACTGTACCTGTGTAACATTTTGTATATTCTGGGGGAGGGCCGCCCCCTGTATCATAGCAGAGGCTGGAGCTAGTGGATGGGGAGCAGGTTCTATAATTATTTGGGGCTGGGAAACTTATTTATTGGTAGCTGAGAACAGAGGAAGGAGACGGGGAAGGGGTTGTGTGCCCTGGTGATGCGGCTCCTGTTTATTTTGCCTTTTCTTTGGAATAAATGGATTTAGTCATACAACCTGGCCTTGCGTGTTCCTGTGCTGGGGTCCTGGGGCCGGCTGTAGGTTGGCATGTGCAGGGAGGGGTCTTGCCAGCAGAGGGCAGTCTTTGGGCTGTGCCATGCCTGTGATTCCAGCCGGCTGTGTGGTTGTGGTTTCTTCCTGTACTGTGTTTGTGGTAAGACCACCATGGGGCCATGGGGCCACAGGGCCTGTCCTGTCAGCGGGCTCCAGCCTGATGCCTCGGGCCCTGCTCCCCTGGGCCAGCTCCTCCCACTTGGCCCCCCATCCTGCCAGCCCCAGCCCGGCATAACACCCTAGGGCCCACTCAGGTCGAATTTAAGGCCTGGCCCCCTTGTGGCCAGTGCGGGGTTCAGAGCCTGCAGACAGTGTGACTTCCGGGGATTCCCAGAACCACCCTCCTCCCAGCCTCGTCCCTGTCCTCCAGGTGAACACCAGCCAGCCGAGGACACGGGTTTCCCATCGTCCAGGTACAGGTTTTATTCTTAGCCAAGAGATAGCAAGACTGGCGGTGACGGCCACACAGCTGCCACTGCAGCACCCCCATGCTTAGGGTGGGGGACCCGAGGAGGATGGCCGGGGGCTGGCTGTCCACAGGCCAAGCAGGACAGCGAGGCTCACTGCAGGTGGCACACTGCAGAGGGGGTGTCGGTGACGGCGTTCGCTTGTAGTTGGGCCACAAGACTCCACAAGGACAGCATGGCGATTGATTCCCAACACTAGAGGCGAGGCTGTCGGCCACATATATGTATATATGTATATATATATATATATGAGTATTTATAGATATTTATAGAGAAGGGCGGAGCATACCACACAGGGGCACAAGAGTTCACTGTTGTCACGCCTGGATGTGTCAGCTCACCACTACAACAGACTAAGTCACAGATGAGGGGACGCTTTGGGGCCGGGGAGCCACTGTCAAGTCACAGAACAGCCGTCCGGGCAGGCTTTAGGGCGGTCTCCGAGGACTAGGAGGGGTCTGGTTAGAGGTCGAAGGGGGGCCTGGGACTCTCAGGACGGGACGGACTTGCCTGACCCGATCGGCTGGCAGTTGGAGAGAAAGCCAAGAGAGAAAGCGGGAGAGAAAAGGAGGGGGAGAGTGGTAAGGCAAGAGCAGCCACACCCCAGCAGCAGCGGGAGGGGTGACAGCGTGGGTACGCGAGGCATCTGGAACAGTCAAGGAGGGCCGACAGATGGGAAAGAGAAGGGAGATGGGCGGGGAGTTGGAGGCGGTGGGCCCAAGCTCCCAGGGGAATCCGGGCCGAGGCTGGGGTGTCCCTCCCCTGCCACACACGCAGCCTCACACATCACCAGGCAGCGCACCCAGTTCCAGACACGTGGCAGGCCTCCCTCTTCTCTGGTTGCCCTGTCTTCCCCGAGCCACCCCTAGTCTCGGGGAGTCCCACACAACAGCCACCAGGCTGGAGGAAGAAGGCATCTGGAGCCAGGAGGGTGAATCTAAAAGGGCAGGCTGGACAGCGCCGGCGGCCCCTCAGGGTTAGAAAGCTCAGGAGTCCGCGGAGGGGACCCTGGGGAGTGATGCCACCCTGGGGAGCTGATGCCCTCTTAGACTTATAAGTCTAAGAGGGGAGCTTCAGCTGGCCGGGGGGCTGCAGGTCTCGTAGGTGAGGCTGGGCCCTTCCTGCTGGGAAAGCAGAAGAGTGAGAGTCAGTGTCTGGGCGAGTGGCATGCGGGTCCCTGTGGCCTGGCTAGCTGGAACTTGGGAAGCTGACGGTGGCAGCGGAGCTCAGCAGACCCTGCTGTGACAAATTCCAGGAGCCCAGGGGGGTAGCTGCAGAGCTTCCACTGGGGCTGAGGACACAGGTGTGGCAATGCCAAGGAGCAGGGAAGGGGCCATATGTCTCTGCTTCAACTGTGAGGTATACTATGGCCGACGGTGTGCATAGGACTCCCAGAGCCTCCACTCAGTCGCTGCCTGTCACGCCTGCCTGGTGGAGGGCTTGACACTGGTGTGACATCCCAGGTGAGGCTCCAGGCCACTCGTTAACACAGAGTCCAGCCACACACACCTCCTTTCAAACTCCCAGCCCTGCACCATAAGCCACGAGGTCCCTGGCCTTCCCGGAGGCTCCAGAGAGCATCCCATCTGCCAGTTTGGGTGGGGAGCCTGTCCCGAGAGCCTGTGGGCAGTGGCGCTGAGTCCTGAGTCTTGCTGAGAAGGAGGTGACAGAGCAGCTGGCAGAGGACAGAAAGGAAGAGGGCGCCTGGAGCTGCAGAAGGGAGAGGGGGCCTGGCCTTCGGTCCCCAGCTGTGCCCGCATGTGGAGCTGGTGCAGCGGGGCAGACACATGGGTCATGCAGCAGGCTGAGAGCACATACCTACCGTGGCTGACACTCCTCAGGGGTCACTGATAGTGATTCTGAAAGACAGCACGAAATCAACAGGGCAGTTCACACACACACACACACACACACACACACACACACACACACACGTGGGCAGGCCTGGGGATGGGGAATACACACACGCACACACGCATACACACACACGCCCAGGCGTGCACACACATGCGGTGAGGCCCCATGGCCCTGCATGCACACACTAACACACATGCCCGTGAACAACATCCATACCCCTCCTGTCCCCCCGCCGTGCCCAGCACCCTTGCCAGCTGGTGCGTGCAGTACGGATCTGGGGCATGCAGCCGCCCGGCACACAGAAGCACACGCGTGGGCTGTCACAACACGGAAGCTTGCCCGCACACAGAAGGCATCTGCACCAGCTCCCTGCACACTTGTGTCTGCTGTGCTCAGAAGGCCACTGCCCTGCTCCGGAAGGGACTGGGCTGCTTTCCAGGGGCTGCTTGTCATTCGTCTACCAAAGAGCCTTCCAGGCCTCCCTGTGACCTACAGCCTTGCGTCCCAACAAGTCAACTTCTCATGAGGATTTTGAGGGTCCTCCAACCTGCCCACCCACACGCTGATTGCTTCCTCATCCTGTCCATACTCTGCCTGGCCAGCAGCTTGCCCTGGCGTCCTGTGCCAACCTCCGCCCATACGGCTGCTGCCAATGAATGCCCTCCCATTCCGCACCACCTGAGCCTTATTTCCATCATGCTTGGATCCTACTGAAGTCAGGCTACTGTGAAGAATGGATCTCTTCCGGGCTGCTCTCACCCCACCTCCCAACAGGACCTGGACCCCACTTGCCAGATGCTGACCACGTACGTGTTGGTCAGACTCAATCACGGTAGGTACCAAATCACAGTCCCCACACCTCTCAGCTTGGCACACACCCGAAGTCTGAATTTCCAAGTGCTCGAATAGCCACCCCTCCATTGACGTGGCCTCCCCAGAAGCACCGAGTCCCTTGGTCCTCACACCAACTGTGGAAGGAAGGTGGGAGGAAAACCGAGGCTCTGGGAGGGAAGATGTCCAGCCAAAGGGGCAGGATGCGCCAGCACATCAGGACTCCGAGCCCCTCCAGTGTCCCTGCCTATTACCATGCTGCTCGAGACGGCGTCGCAGGGCAAGTCCCAGTGACACTTCACCTGTTGTACAGCAGCTACATCCCCAGCCCTACCTTCCTGGAACCTGGAAAGGTAAGTGATGCTCTTGGTCTAATGTGCTCTTCCTCAGGGGACGGGGCCTGTGGAAGCCAGGGAGATGGAGTCAGGTGTGGGAATGGATTTTCTTGAAAAGCCATGGCTCAAGAGGGCAAGGCCAGGGCTGGGAGATGGCACGGTAATAGGGTGTCTGCCTGGGTTAGTTCCAGCAGAGGGTGCGTGTGTGTGTGTGTATGTGTGTGTGTACATGTACGTTATGCCAGGAGAAGAAATTCTGCCTTTTCTCTGGAAGTTTTCACTCACTCCTGGCTGATTCCACCCAGCTATTTGGTCCAGAGTAAGGATGTCCAGAGACAAGGGGAAGGGAAAGCCACCGGACGCCTGGGCCTCCCAGACCCTTCTCCAGCTGCTCCCCGTGCTCTCCTGTGCCTGGGTGCCACGCTCACACTCACACCTGTGTGCACGCCCACACGCACCTCGCGGCTCACACTCACAGCCTGGCCTCTGTTCCTGTGAGCCAGAGGCCGGACGCCACGCAGACAGCTCAAGGGCTCCCTGGCCTGGGAGTGGGGCGTCTGGAGGCCCTGGGTGTAATTCAGCGAATCCACACATCCAGAGAGGGTCTGGGCTCAGAGCGCCAGACCAGAAGTAGGCTGCCAGGGCCTCGGAGAGGAGTTGAGGACGGAATGAGAGAGGAGAGAAAAGGGGAAAGGAGAAACGCAACATGTGGGAGGCCAGGAGTGGAAAAGGAAGCGCCATGCAAATGCCGAAAACAAAGGAGCAGGTGGGACGAGCCCACAGCCTCCTGCCCAGAAATGACCGCCTCCAGGACTCAGCGCTCCCTGGCGCAGGCTCCGCGGGGCTCGGGCCAGTCCCCGCCCGGGACAGAGAGCAGCCGGCTCTGCCCTCTGGGCCGGGACTCTAGATTCGACTCCACCTCCCTCTGGCCACGCCAGCCCGGCGGCCTCTCCAGCCCTCACTCACCTGGGGACCCCAGGCGGGGCGCGGTTGGGGCGCGAGGGCACCTGGGGAGGAGGACCGAAAGGGTCAGGGGAAGCCCCCGGCCTGGAGGGCACGGGGGGCGCCCCCCCCAGGGCGGATCCAGCAGGCGGAGGCCCAGGAGCAGGGCCCCGCGACCCGGGCCGGGCTGGGGGCACGGCGGGGGCTCGGCGCTGCGGCGTGGGGCTGGACGTGGGCGATCTGCGGGAGACAGAGAGCGGAGGACACAACCATGAGCGGCTCCGCCCCGGAGCTAGGCCCCGCCCCCAGTCTAGTGCCTTCCCCGCCCATGCGCGCAAGCTCCGCCCCACCTGCCCCTGGGTGATCGCCTAAGCCCCGCCCCCAACGTTCCAGCCAGCGCCCCGCAGCCAGCGCTTCACGGCAAGCCCCGCCCAGCGACAAGTCCCGCCCCGTTCTAAGCTCCGCCCCTCGCTCCAGGTGGGAGCCGCCCCGGTGACGCGGGCGCGCCACTGCCCGGTCCCGGCCCTCCTCCCGCGGGCCCCGGGCTGGGGGGCTTTGGGGCCGTGGGGACCGGCCCTGGTACCTGCGTCCGGCCGGTACGCTCTGCACCTGCAGCCAGGAGTCGTCCACGGGCGGGGGCATGGGCGTGCTGACGGTGGTCGTGTTGATGTCGCCTATGATGCTGAGAGCCTCCTTCAGCGCGTGATACATGCGCAGCATCTCGTCGCGCCGCTGTGCCTGCTCGGCGGACTCCTCCATCAGCGTGTTCTGGTCCCCGCACGAGTACAGGTTGGCCAGCAGCTCGGAAAAGATGAACTCCTTGGTCTGTGGAGGGCGAGGAAAGAGGGGACCCGACTAGGACCTGAGGTCTGGGCCCCCTGCCCCCCACCAAGCCCTGTGGGACCACGTCTCAGCCTGGGTTTAGAAATGGCTCTGCGATCTGACGATCTCGTAGACCACCCCCAGACCCCTTCTCCACTGGACGACACTGACATCCAGAGAAGAAAGGTCACTCGATCCAGGCAGGATACTGAAAAAGTGGCTCAAGGGTAGGGGATTTAGCTGTGTGGTTGTGGCGGTTTTCTTGTAAGCGCAAGGTCCTGGATTTGATCCCTGGTAACCACATACAACGGTGCCAGGCGTGGTGACTCACACCCACCAGCAATCAGTACCACACATCACAGTGCCGGGCGTGGTGGCTCACGCCTGTAATTCCAGCACTCGGGAGGCAGAGGCAGGAGGATTGCTGAGTTCAGGACCAGCCCGAACTACAGAGACCCTGTCTCAAAAACTCAAAAAAAAAAAAAAAAAGTGGCTAAGAACCTAGTGTGCTACTAGGACACCTGCTTAATCAGCTTTGGAAGCAAGTGTAACAGTTTAAAATGTTCTGAGCCCCTGGAAAAGAGACTAACTGTAAATGTGTTCCTAGATTGCGTGACATGTGTGTCTCTGCGTGTAGGGGTAGGTTTTCTTTCTCCCCCTATGGCCTCTGTAAAGGTAAGATTGTAGACTAAGGCCACATTCTTTTTCTGCCAGGCAGCTCTGGTCTGGATGTGGCCCTCCTCCTGCCTGGGGCTGGTCAGTGTCTCCTGGCCTGGTTCCGTATCCCCCGCCCTGGCCCTGGGATGCACGCACATTGTTGATCATGAGGTGCATGATGGTCTTCGGCATGAGGTCCCGCACGGTCTTGTTGACAATGGCCATGTATGAGTCCACCAGGTTCCGGATGGTCTCCACCTGCCGCTCCAGCTGAGGGTCCATGGAGTGCATGAAGCTGTCCGAGCCATTTTCCTCTGTCTCACTAGCCTGCCATTGGGGACAGATGGGCATTGGTGTGGCCAGGCCCAGGCTCTGGGCATCCCCAGGATCTTAGTCTGCCCACGCTGTGCCTCCTAGGACCCCAGACTCCTCTTGGTAGCTTTTGCCTTAGCTTTCAGTGCCTAGAAACTGCCTCAGTTTCCCAACACAGACATCTGAAGAGGACATTTCCAAGCTCCCATACTTGGAGACCATGCCAGAGCCGGTGCCAACTACAGGTACCCAGCAGGAAACAAGGGGGGGCACACTCACTTTCTCCTTGTCCTGGGTGGCCCACACGGAGCCACAGAGGCCAGCACACCAGCATCACCGCCACAGTCAGTGCCACCACCACCAGGGACGCAAAAAGACAGGAAAAGGGGAGGGATTGAGTGCATGTGGACCCCACACCCCAACTCTGAGCTAGCTCTAAACTCTTCCCAGCGAAAGGGAAGAAAGAGCCATTATCCCAAAGGGGTGCTGAGTGACAGGTCGCATAAAACTGCTGCCGCCGGGGTGAGCCTCCGGGGGTCCACTCTGCTCCCACTGCAGGTCAGGCCAGGGCAGGGGGCAGCTAGCTCTCTGCCAGCCACAGCCGATCTCAGAAATGTGGCATGACTGAGGGTGGTGCCTTTCCCTGTGCCCTGCCACTCACCCCAACACGCTCAGGGTACACGCCAGCTCGCAGGAAGGAGGCCTTCCAGCTGTCCACCTCCTCCTGAGTCTCACAGGCCAGTTCTAGCTGCCGATAATCCTTGTAGACGTTCCTGCAAGAGAGGGGGGGAGGGAAGATAGATTAAGTCTTGGTCTCTTTGGGCGTCAAGGAAAGGCGTGGACTTTGGTGCTGTCGGGTCCAGCCCTGACTTTCTTGTTTCCTAACCTTGAGACCCTGAAAAAGGCCACTTTCCTCCCCAGGCCTGTTTCCTATCTGGAAGACAGGTTAACAGCAGTTCCAAGCTGGGTGTGATGATACATCCTTGCACTCCTTGTGCTAAAGAGGCTGAGGCAGGAGGACTGCCTAGAGTTTGAGGTCCCCTGGGCTACACAGTGCATTCAAGGCCAGCTTGGACTTCATAGGGAGAACCTGTCTCCAAAAACCAAAACGAAAGAACAAAATAAAAACAAAAATAATAGTTCCTGTCTTCTGTGGTCACTGGCAGGCTTCAGTGAGGAGTAAAATGCTTAGGAAGGCACTGAGCTCACACAGAAAGCCCTGTCTCTGGCTTTCTAGGCACCCCCTGTAGGAGAGAGAGGAGGAGGGCTGGGATGGGGAGGCCAGAGGCCTGGTCCTGGTCCTGCCCTGGCCCCGTTGGCACCTGGGCACATGAGAAGGGGACAGACTGGGTTGACCAGGTCTCTTGTCCCCAGTGTCAGGTGGCGGGTCTCATGGTGATCAGACACTAACAAGTGACTGTGAAAGGAAGAAGGAAGGAAAAGCAGGAAACGGGGAAGGAGCGGAGGCAGCAGGGAGTGGGAAGGGGGCGGCGGTCTAACACTGTGTCACGCGGGGATTTGGTGAGTATCTGTTCAGTGCTCCTGGGGCTCCCTGGGCCAGGTGCCTCTCCTGATCAGCGGGCTGTGTACCCCACTTCTACGGGGGGGGGTGGTGGTGACAGGCAGGCACCTCTGTTCCGTGTTGAAGAGGGCAAAGATGTGCTTGCTCGACATGAAGCCCTTCTCCACGTCGCGCAGCTTCAGATTGTCCACAGACAGCATGTACTTCTTTTCTTTCTCCTGTGGGCAGAGACAGGAGCCATGGTGGACGCTGGCACTGCCATGCCTCGATCCCTAAGAGCGCTTTGCACTGAAGGGTGTCTGGACACCTGCCCAATAAAGCCCAGCTCTGGGGCCCTGTCTGGGCAGGACACCCTGGCCTTGGAGCCTTCAAGACAGTCCCGTCTACCTGGCATATGCAGCAGTGCCCAAGAGCTGGTGAAGGGTTTGGGGGTCTCCATGTCCCCCCCTTAGAAGTCCTGGAGGCAGGCAAGGTTCCCCAGGAGGGACTCACTGCTCCAGGAACCTCTTTTGGCCTGGCCTGGCTGCCTCTGACTTCATTTCTGGACTGCAGACCCAGGGAAGGGGGGCTGCCAGCCCACTCCCCCGGCCACCCACGCGGTAGTGACCAGACAAACAGCAGAAGCCTGGAGTTGGGGGTGTGTGTGTGCGTGCGCGCGTGTGTGCACACATGCGCACGTGTAGTTGTATGTGCACACATTTAATTATGTGCTTAGCTGAGAATGGGCGTGTCTAAGCATGTCACTGTGCACGTGTGCAGGTGTGTGTGAGATGTCCAACATGATCGGGAGTCAGTATGATCATGTTTGTGTGTCCTGTGCTGGTCTGTGGGTGTGTGTGGCACTGTGCACACCTTGTGTTGCGTGCGCATCCCGTGGAATCTGGACCTTGGGGACACCTGCGCACAAGAGGCGGGATATGTCTGGTTTATCTGGGGCTGTGTGGAAGGGGCTATGTGTGTCTGGGAACAGACACGGCGGCTGTAGGCTGTTGTGACCCAGAGGAGGGGTTCAGGGATCTTGGGAGGCTGCAGGGACCCCACCATGGGGCTCTGGATTGGGGTGGGGCTTCTGCTGCTCCTATCCTACTTGTCTGACCGACCGTGTTGGAGGGGCAGCATCGATGGGACCCAGAGGGCTCAGGCATAAGACTTGTCCAAGATCTTGGGAGGGGGGCTGGGCTGGGGGGGACCTTGCTCTTCCATCTTGGCGCCCTCCTGCCCACCCTCTCTGCCCCCCACACCCGCCTGGCCCATGCAGCCACATAAAGCCCTCTTTATGCCAGGCGGGTGGCCGGGAGCCCCAGAGGACGGCTGGGGGAGGAGAGGAGGAAGTTACACACACCGCCCGAGAACATCTGGAACCGTTTGAGGGAGGCCCCGCCGCCGCCGCCCGCGCTCGGGGTTGGACACTAGGTGGGCGCGGCCTCCTCCCCCAGCCCTCCCTTCCTGCCGCCGGCCCCCTCCCCAGGCCCCTCCTCCCAGCCCAGCTCGCGCTCACCCCTGCCACGTCAAAGGAGGCAGAAGGGGAGTCGCAGCAGAGAAGGACCGCGGCCGGCGGGCTGGGAGGACTGGGAGGACACAGGCTGGGCCTGGGGGGCCTTGGATATCTAGGGGATGGGGTGGAAGCTCCCACTGGATGGATGGACAGACACTTCTGCCGGGATACACCAACGGATACCTCCACTCCGTCTACCCAGTGTTTAGACTATCTGTTCAGGACTCCCAAATTGTACAGTAGTCTGCACATTGGTTAGGCTGGGCTGGGTTAGACCCTCGGCGCCGCCGCTGGAGCTGGACTGACCTCCGCCTGCCATCTCAGATCCGGAGCGTGGACTCGGGGCCAGGGGCTGGGGCGCACAGGGCGGGCGGGAAGGAGGCGCAGAGGGACGGGGTACCACCCTGCTGGGGTAGTGGTGATGGTGGGTGGGCAGGGGAGGAAGGCAGGGAAGATGGGTCATGGGGCGCTCGGGCGGGCGTGGGCAGCTGCCCGTCTGCCTGAGGGCCTGGCTCACTCTCAAGACCAGAGGGCAGGCGGCGGGATGGTTTCAGGGGTCTTAGTGCAAAAATCCACTGACACCCCATTCATGCACCTCAACACCCACCCCACCGCGGCCTGGGCACATTATCTGCACACCCAGATTTTAAAGCTCACATCCGTACCACAGGCGTGCGCGCGCGCGCGCGCGCATACACACACACACACACACACACACACACACACACACACACACATCACAAGTGTATGCACACATGCACGCGTATTCGCACACCCAGACAGCCTCACAATGGAACCGGCCCCTCCCCCCCAACACAAACCCGAAATCTCAAGTACCCCACACTCAGTCTCCCTCCTGAGCACACCACCCACCCACTAGCCTTACACCCAGGCATCACACGCACACCAGGAGTCACACTACAAGCACACACACTCACACTCACTGCGCTCCCATTCCTACGCCCTCACCTACAGAACACCCTGGCACAGCATCTCCAAGTTACACATGCGCACACATACACATACACATACACGTACACACACACACGTACATGTACACATACATACACAGCCAGTTTTCACACGCAGCCAAGCTCAAAGGCACACGGGGCTCAAAAGGACCCACACCCTAGAGCGAGTGGACAGGGGCCCCTCCCTGGGGAACTAGCCCCGTGGCACACCATCCCCCTAGCCCTGTGAAAAGCCCCATGTAGGAGCCCCTGACCCACAGGGGTGTCTAGATGCCTGCTGGGGTGACAGAGCAGGAAACCAGCCCCCACTCCGACCCCACGCCACCTCAACTTCCATCTCTTTCAGGGGCCCCGGGGCTGGGGGAGAGGCCAGGGTTGGGGTAATGAGGTCCACATGGCTTGGCGCCCCTGCTGGTGACAACAGAGGGTCCCACCCAAGGTTGAGGAGGTGGGGACCCTGCCCAGGGCAGCCTCGGAGGAGACAGACACCAAGAAGGGGACATGGAGAGCAAAATCACCCCACCCCAGCCTGCTGCCTGCTGAGTGCACCCTATCTCCAAAGGCCCCTCGCGAAGAAGAGGGTCCCCTCCCCCACTCCTTGGCCAGCTGGAGTTCATTAGCACAACCCCCAACCCTCCCCATCTCTCTGGTCACCTCTGGAATCCAGATGTGGAAGCCAAACAGACTCACTCTTAAAGGAGACCAGCAAGGGGAGGGAGGTGGCAGGGGCTTCTAGGTGCCCTAGCTAGTGGGGAGGTGTCTCAGGGGTGGCCCTGCAGGGGACCGTCACCTCTTGCCCTTTGGCCTGGGGGCACCCTGCGCGGCTCCCCTCAAGAGCAGGGACCTAGGGGCCTGGGGTGCAGGGGTTAACCGGGTGTCTGGCAGCTGGACTTGTGTGTGTCATGGCCTGTGGGGGCCACAGAGGAGGCGGCACGCCCTGGAGTGAGAAAACAGGAAGACCACTGGGATACGGGCAGGGAGGGGCACCCAGCGGCCCTGCCCACCCTCTCCAGGGCGCTCAGCCCCATGTCCCCGGTCCCGCCAGGCCACCTCCTGCCAATGGGGGGACAGAGTACCTCCCAGAGCCCCAGCACCGTCTGCGGCTGTCCCCACACCCCACCTCCACCATGAGTCTGTCCCTGCATCTTGGTCCAGTCCACCCCCTGCCACCAGCTGAATCCTGTGATAACCAGTGGTCCCTCCACTCACCTCGTCGTCCTTATACCAGGACAGGTTCTCGGCAGTGAGCACAAACCAGTATTCCTTGGAGCCCCCCTTCATGATGCCAATGTTGTTGATGGTCAGCCAGCCCTTCCGGATGACCTGGGGGTGGGGCAGGAGGTCAGTACGTGAAGCTTGGGCTTCGCCGTAGAGGTGGGGTGGGCAAGCAGAAGGTCAAAAGCCCACCCTTCCCCCAGGGCTCGGAGTCCTGACTGGTCAGGGAGAGTGGGGGCCAGACCTGACTGGTTTGACCCCCAAGGGACCAGAGGGGAAAATGAGCAAGGCAGAGTGCCGCTCATGGTCAGAGCCTTCTGTCAGAGCAACGCTGGTTGGGATGAGCTCCTTTTTAGCACCAAAGTGAGCTCTTGAGGTTTGCAGGGTTTCATAGATGATTGGGCAAGACAAGCCTAAGTGAGTTTTATGTTTAAGGTCTAATCTAGTCTGAGTCTTGTCTCTGACCTCAGGGACTTGCATAAGCAGCCGTTACCTCTGTCTACAAAGCACTTCTTCCTTTTCACCTGGAAAATCCTTAAATCATTCTGTGAGTATCAGCTCAGAGTTCCTATTCCCAGGAAGGCCCCAGGGTAAATCAGAACCCCTGGAGTAATAATCTTTGATCACTCTTTTAGGTCTTATGTGTAACTCTGGTTGTAATTTTAAGATACTGCTGTGTATGTGTATTTTTTTTCTTTGTTTTTTTAGAAAGTGTCTCACTATGTAATTCAGGCTGCTCTTGAGGTCACTATGCAGCCCAGGCTGGCCTCGAACCCAAGGCAATCCTCCTGCCTCAGCCTCAGTGTGGGATTGCAGGTGTGTACCACCACATCTGGCTGAAGTGAGGAACTATCCTGCTTATAGCCCAGTTCCTTGCAGATAGGAAGTGGTGGCATGAATAGGTGAGTGTCACACTGTATGGTTCTAGAATCTTCAATCCGGCCCTGGAAGACAGAGAAGAGGCTGACTGTGTGGACTGTCTAGGCCCCTTTTTCCCTAGGGAAATCTTGGGAGTAACAAGCAAAGGTCTCCTTTCATGGCAGGAAGCAGCTGTCCCCAGGACTGCTCCAAGCTACTGCCAAGGACAGTGGCACTCCAAGCGCAGGGTCACCGCCCGGGCTTAGGCAGCGGGTCAGACAGAGGTCGAGGGTGTGGTTTCTGTTTCTTCCCCTGCCCTGACCTCCCGGTCTGCTTCTCTGAGCGTCCAGAGAAGACCTAAGGAGGCTGGGGCTGGTGGCTGAGCTTTGGGGTCAGGCTTGCTTCAGAGGCCCCCAGAGCCTCCTAGGGGCTTGCTGCCGCCCTGCTCCTTGGCCCCACCCACAGCCTTTGTCCTCCCCATAGACACCCCCAGCTCATCTGAAGTCCCTCTAGTGAGTACCACAGTGTGTGCTTCTAGAATCATCAATCCAGGCCCAGGAAGGCAGAGAGAAGAGGCTGACACCCCTTTTTCTTAGCCCTGCTCCAGCATGGAGACTTCCGCTCTGCCTGGGGGTCTGGGCAGGTAAGCTGCTCTGGGACATTATACTCATTCATCCCTCACTCCATGGCCCACCAGACAAGTCCAGCTTGGTCTGTGGAGCCCAGGAGGGAAAAATCCCACAAATACACAGCTTCCTGCGAGGTAACTACAGTGCTGAACTCACAGGCTGACGCTGAGGCTTAGGGCTCCTGTGTACAACTGAGGCGGAGCATGGGTTTTTGATGTGGAAGGTTTCTGCAGGCGTCTGAAGGACACAGAGCAGAGAGCGGGGGGCCTGGGGCTTGTCTCGACTTTGCGTTCATCTCTTCGTTCAGTTCTGCTGGAGGGGCTGTCAGCTTCCTAAGGATGTCTCTTACGCAGCCATCCACCCATCCACTCACCCGGCCACCCGTCAACAGATGTTTCAGGAGCACCTACCTAGTGCCAGGCCACCCCATGGTCTAGCCCTGCCTGGAGCAGAAGCCTGGCTCATGCTTGCGGATGGAGGAGCAGATGGCAGTGTGTACATGGCCAGGCCTGGCTCCAGCCCGTAAGAGGGCGTGGAAGGCTCATGTGCTGGCGTGTGCAAGTGGCTCAAGCCAGAAGGTGCCCTCTTGCCCTCTGTGGGCCCCGACTACTGAAGAACGCCTCCTCCCCACAGTGCACAAGCCCAGAGCCCCAGTCCTAGTACTCACCAGAATCTCATCCTGCAAAGAGGTAACCATAGCAACCACGAGAAGCATCGGGAGAGAGGAGAGAGGGTTACTGAGGTGGAGTGGGAGGCTTGTGGCTGGCAGATGATAGCTCCCTGGCCCCTTGGGGACCCTTGCCCGTGGGGGAGGGATTCTCAGAGTCTGGCATCCGCCCGGCACCCTCCACCCCTGGGCTGGGCACTGGGCACACTCACCTGATTCCCGGAAGCCTTCTTCTTGTTCATCTGGTTACTCCTCTGCTGAGCGCTAATGGGACGGAGGGGAGGAGTCTTATGACCTCTGTTCTCGAGAGGTCCCCAGCGCCCGGTGCCCTGGGTTAACCCGGCAGCCTCGCCATCTGCACACACAGACATATACCCCCGAGGGTCCTCTCGTTGCCTGGGCAGCACTCACTTGGCAAAGCCTATGAAGTCTTCGTGGTTGGTGTTCATGTAAGCCAGCTCGATATCGATGAGCAGCATGACCTTCGTGGGCGCCCAGGTCAGCGTGCGAGTGGAAAAGACACCACAGAGCGTAAACGTGTGTGGCCAGTTGGAAGGAGCACACTTGTAGCATGTGTGGAAGGGTAGAGCCCTTAATAAACAGAAGCCCCCGGGCCGGGGAGCAAGAGACAGAAGGACGTGGTCAAAGTAGCCAAAGAAGAACAAAAATAGCCAAAGAACGAGGATGGTGATCCAGAGGGGAAACCCACGCACCAGGACGGGCCTCTGAAACCTGCTTACCCTCAAAATAAAGAAACAAGTTAAAACACAATGAGATCCTTTTTTTAACCTACTGAACATGACAAACATTGGTAGCGATCATCAGTTTGGGCACAAGTATAGGAGATGGATTGTCTCACACACTCTTGTAGAAGTATAATCTTTGTTTTTTGAGACAGGGTCTCCCTGTGTTTTCCAGGCTGGCTTTGTACTCTCAGTGATCATCCTGCCTCATCCTCTTGAGTGCTGGGATTATAGGTGATGCCACCATGCCTGGCTCAGAAGTGTAATCTTCTTTCCCGTGCATGAACCCAGCATATATGCTAGGCAAGTGCTCTACCTCTGAGTAATACCACCAGCCCCACAAGTATAATTATTATTATGCACTGGAGAACAGTTTGGCAACATTTAATAGCAATCAAATGCACATATCCGCTTTTAAGACCGTGTCTCACAGGTAACTCAGGGGAGGAACAAAGATAAGAAAGGTAGCAGAGTGTCCAAGGTAGCATAAAGTTTTGTTTTACATTGCCCGGGCTGGCCTCAGATTCTTAGTTTCAAGCAATCCTGCTTCAGCCTTCCCATTGGTGGAACTACAGGCTCACGCTGCTGCACTTAGCTGTAATGTGATTTACAGTAGGAAAAAAATTCAGAGCAGGCCATCAGGAAGTGGAATAGGTTATAGAGCTCTAAACAACGAAGCCTTGTGCAGCTGTTCAAAAGAATGAGAAGTTTTAGGCTCTGGTATGAGGGGCGGCCTCCCCCTACCAGTTACTAGTGTGTGGGGACTTGTGATCGAGCCCTTGAGTCCCGATGAGAGGGGTTTCCTAGAGGTAGCTGCTGGACAGCCCCAATCTCTGCTGTTTCCTGTGAGCTGCGGTTCCTGATGGACTGGCGAAGACAGAGAGAGGCGGCAGTCACAGGCACCAGACAGAGGTTCAATATCGTAAGTATCTTTCGAGATTACAGCAGAAGTGTGGCTTTTTAAGAGAAAGGTAGAATCCAGCTGGGCGTGTGGTGCATGCCTGTAATCCAGCGCCTGGGAGGCTGAGGCAAAAGAATTCTCAATTTAAGACCAGCCTGGGCCACTAGCAAGATCCTGTCTCAAAATAAGGTATAAAGAGGATTGGGATGTAGCTCATAATAGAATGACTCTGGGTTCAATCTTTAGTAGTGAAAAAAATATAAAACTACTCCACGAATGAAGTGTTTCACTTCCAAGTCTAGATTAAAAAAAAAATAGGGAAAGCAAGGACTTGCACTGATATTTGTGCCTCTATCTTTACAGAAGATAGGCACAACTTAACTGAATAAATAAAATATGGTACGTATATTCAGTGGAATATTACTCACATGTTAAAAAGGAAGAAGATGCTGGCACATACTAAACCCAGATGAGAGGAAAAGAGGTCGTGTGGCCGGTGATGCCTGACCACAACCGGAAGGGACCGAGCACCGCTCACCTGGACGGACACTAGACGATGTCTACCATGGTACATTTTGTGATATGTATTTTATTATCAGAAAAAAAAAGAACAGTCACGACGAAGGGAAAAACCAAGGCCCTGGAGACAAAAAAGAAAGGCGGCACATGCCAGTGATGCCAGCGCTTGGCAGGCTGACGGAGGAAGGTCACAGTGAATTCAAGGCCAGCCTGAGGTACACAGTGAGTTCAAGGCCCGTCTGAACTACACAGTAAGACCCTCTTTAAAAGAAGGACAGACAGACAGACAGACAGAAAGGGCGTGTCACAGGGGCGGGAGGTGGGTGGCTCACCTGCTCCTTGGTGCGGCCCTCGCGCTCGCGAATGTGGGTGGTGACAATCCGTTCCATTTCTTCGCGCAGCCGTGGGTACTGCTGGAGCTGCGGGAGGAGAGTGGGGGGGAGTGCCACGTACGCAGGGGGCACGGGCAGGGGGCACCCAGCCCACCTGCGTCCCGGGGCCCAGGGCTGGCGGGAGGCGCACACAGAAGGCCTGCCAGGCAGGAAGAGGGCCGTAGGCGCCCAGGAAGCGGACGGCACCAGGCCTTGGCCAGCCCTTTCCTCTAAGTGTGGGTTTCAAATGGCAATTTGCAGGGTTCGCTGGCTCCAGACCCTCTTCTCAGGCTTGCCTGGGCAACTGTGGTGGGAAGGGCAGTGCCCACAGGGAGAAGTGTCCGGGAACCATCCTGTGCAGTGCCACTTTGGCACTGCCCCGGTGGGTGGTCGCAGGCCTGGGGGACAGCGCTGGCTTCCAAGGCCTCACTGACCCACAGGGCTGCCTGTGCCTTCCCGAGGCCCGGGCAGCCCGAATCCTGGCTGGGGAAGCTGGGGAGGGCAGGGCCCAAGGTGCCAGGGGGCCTTCTGAGAAAGGCTGGGGACAGGAGATGCTCTGTCAGAGCTGGGAGTGGGGACAGTGCAGGGGAAACTAGCAGTCACGGCAGAGGACATGCAGGAGCTGCAGGCAGGCATGCGAGGGCGGGGGCGTGCGAGTGAGGGGCCAGCAGCATGAGCAGCACCCCGCGGGGCCTGACGGCACTTCGCTCAGTCCTGCCCCTTCCCATGCCCCTGACTGACACCGTCATCCAGCTCGAGCCGTCCCCACTTGGGTGGGGTGAGCAGCACCCCTCCCCGGCCGCTCCAAGCCCTTCCCCAGGGTCCCTGCCCTCGCTCGCTCGCTCGGCCAGGCTTGGCCGAGGCCCAGGTGACTGACACAGTGCCTGCCGGCTGCCGCCAAGCAGGGACAGCTGAGCAAGGGCCCTCCATGCCCGGCCCCCCACCCCGCCGCCAGGGAGAAACTGTCCCAGTGGGGTGCTCAGAGGGCATGTGGGGAGATGAGGGACGATGAAGGAGGATGTCCCCGGGTGGCGGGCGCAGGGTCTGAGGAGACTCAGGAGCCTTGATGGCAGTGCCTGGGCGGGTCCCTCCTGGCGTGCTGTCCCTCCCGAGGGACCCGGCTGGGAAAGCTAGGACAGTGCTTTGCCTCTCTTCCCCCCCCCCCTGAGATGGGGTCTTGCTGTGCAGTTCAGGCTGGCCTTGTACTTGGGGGATTTCTCCTGCCTCAGCCTCCTGGGTGCTAGGACTACAGGCATGTGCCATCACGCCCCACTTCCTAGTCCTTTTTCTGTGCCCGGGTGAGGCCTCTCAGGTAGGCTCCCCAAAGCAGAGTGAGAGCCGAGGGGTGCGCTGGGTCACAGGGATGCCTGAGAGGGCAAGAGGGGGGCCGAGGAATGAGCGGTCAGGAGAATCGGGCGGACTGGGAAGAAGGCGGCGCCTGAATGCCGCCCATGAGGGGCAGACATGAGATGCCCGTGCCCACCGTGGTGTGGCTGTGCCAACGGTGTGCCTGGGGCAGGCGAGCACCAGGGACCTGGGGAGGGCCTGGCTGGCACAGGGTCCCCACACACCCACTGTCCCCCAAGGCTCAAGGGAGACCCCATCCCCGTTCCTGGCAGTCTCTGATCTGGGCAAAAATTGGGGACTGAGTCACAGCCACAGGACATCCGAGGGGGTCCCAAAGCTTCCTCCCAGGTTAGAGTGGGGGAGGGGAGGCAGGGAGGGAGGAGGGGGAGGGAGCACTTCATCCAAGAGCATGATCAGTCCTCCCACCAGCTGCCCGCACGGGACATTTCTCAAGTTTTCCACGCGTCACACGTGGTACGCAGCCTCAGCCCCTTTGAGTTCTGTTCCCTTCGAGCATCTTTTTCCGTTCTGGCTGCCTGCGAGCATTTCTGGGACTTTCAGCCAGTTCTGAAAATGGAACTTTTTCTCTGCCTTGGTGGAGGAGGCCTGGCAGCTGGGAGCCTGCTGGTTTAGTGGCCGGGACGCCCTCGGCTCGCACTGGCCTACCTACCACTCTCCTTAGCCAGGTGACCAGACTTCACCGATCCTGTTTCCCCAGGTGCCGATCGGTGAATTCCCTCTTAGGGTTCTTAAGGTAACTGAGTAGCAAACCCCAGACCCAATGCTAAATTCTACATTTCATCAGATATGAAACATCTAATCCTGGCAGGCCCAGGAATAATTCAAGTTAAACATTTATGCAACTTCTCACAGGTGGGATTTGCTATGCTTGAAAAAACTTGTGGAGAGAGAGAAGGGAAAAAAAGATAGATGAGTTTAGCTATTAAGGAAACATTTTGTTCATTAAATCAAGGCCAAAGTATTATTTTCCTGCTATTTATTTATTTAAAGCCAAAATCTCACTACTGCAGTTCAGGTTGGCCTTGAACTCACTATATAGTCCAGGCTGTACTTTAACTCAGTGATCCTCCTGCCTCAGCCTCCAAATGCTGGTATTATAGATGTGCACCACCAGGCCCTGCTTTTTTCTTGATTTTTAGACCAAAATTTTCCTTTTCAAAGTTTCTGTTGATCAATTTTTTCTATTCATTAAAATAAGAGATAACCAAAATATTTGAATATCACTAACATTTGTGAAGTAGACATGGAAAGATTCCTATGTTCCTTGCCCTCCTTCAAAATAAAACTAGTGACTTGTGAACATGAATTTAGATTTTTTTATTTTTGTTTTGTGTTTGGTGTGGTGCTGGAGATGTTTTCCAGTGATCTTCCTGCCTCAGCCTCCCAAGTGCTGGGATCACAGGCGTGAGCCACCAGGCCCAATTGTTACTGGGGATTAAGCCAGGGGTGTTCTACTACTGTACTACATCCTTTGCTCTTATCATTACTCTTTTTAATTTTGAGATAGACTCTTCCTAAGTTGTTCAGTTTGGCCTACAATTTGTAATCTACCTGCCTCAGCCTCCTGAGTGACTGGGATTTTAAGTCTGTGTCTATATCCTTAGTTTAACTTTGAAATTGTATCATTCAATTAATTTTTCCCCAAAATGCCACATATATTCTATTCTGAAACCTGTTTTTTTTTTTCACAGTAAACTGTGGAAGGATATGTGACTAGAAACAAATATGTCTTGCATGCTAAACAGCTTCGATCTTCTTTGTCTATAATACTTGACGTATTATCGAGCCCCTTCCCCCAGCACGGGGGACTGAGCCCAGGGCCTCTGCACTGGCTATGTCCCTAGTCCTTCTTTTTTGAGACAGGATCTCAATAAGTCACTAAATTGCCACACTGAGCTCAAACTTTCGATCCTCCTGCTTCAGCCTCCCAGAGTGCTGAGATTACAGGCTTATTCACTGCCGTGCCTGACTTATTGATCTCCTTTTGCTGGCTATCCAGGTTGTTTCCAAAATTTGACAAAAATTATTATTTTCTTTTTGGAACTCAATTCAGTGAAGTGTTCTACAATTTTTAAATATTTATGTCTAGTAATCAATCATCTAGGAATCTAGCCTTAGGAAGCAATTCTAGAGAAAGAAAAGTAATATATTTTTATATACAAAGATGTTCAATACCAGGTTATTTATTAAAAATATTGAATAACTGATAACTATTTAAATGTTCAACAGTAGGAATATGGTTAAGTAAACCACAATAAATCTACTTCTTAGACACATAATCATTAAAAATGTTCATGTAAATGTCTAATGGTTGCCCCAAAATGGATCTAATAAGAGAAAAAGCAGGCCACTAATACATTCACAGCGTGATAACTTAGCAAATATATCCACATCTATATCGATATAGATACAGATACAAAACAAATAAATAAAACCCCACTAGAAGCTGGGCGTAGTGGTGCACGCCTGTAATCCCACAGTCAGGAGGCTGAGGCAGGAGGAACAAGAGTTCAAGCCTTGCCTGGGGGAAGCATATTTGGACTCAGTCTCAAAATTAAAAAAAGTAAAAGACTAACATAGCTCAGTGGTTTGCATTTGTAGAGCAGGCCCTCGGTTCAATCTGTGGTACCACTCCAAAGGGGAAAAGGAGACAAAGAGAGAGAGAGAAAGGAAGGTAGTAAAAGAGAAAGAAAGGAGGCTGGGGTGTGGCTAACACATACTTATAATCGTAGCACTGGGGGTGGGGGTGTAGGACAGAGGGCCCAGGATCTTGAGTTCAAGGCCAACCTTAACCACTATGTCTCCAAAAAAAGAAAGGAGAAGCAAGGAAAGATCTGGAGAACTTTAGAAAGTTTGTTTGGAGGGCAACCTTGCAGAAGTCATTAGCTGTCTCTTGATTAAGCCAAAACAAGGACCCGGGGAAGCACTGAACGAGAGCAGGTGTGTGCAAGACCCGGGGTTCAGGGCCTGGAACCCATCTCTGTGTGGCAGAAATAAGGGTTCCATAGCTCCACGCTCGCCAGAGAAGAATCGGGTAGTAAACCTGTTCCACTCCGCAGCATGGGGGCTTTTGCAAACCCGTGAGCCGGGCTGGGGGGCGCTCTCTCGATTCTGGAAAAGCTCCTGCAGCCAGGGGGTTCTCTTGAAAACCCAAGGGGAAATAAACTACTTTCTGGCTGAAAATCCTCAAAATACCCCAACAGCAGACAAACAGGAAAAAGGCACCTAAAGTTCCCACGTAGCTCAAAGGAGGCCGACCCTTGTAATGCGCACGGACTACTGCGCAGCGAGTTGTCCGATATGCTTGGGGGCAGACTGGTTTTGAGGGACTGGATATTTCCCCACCTCAGGCGACTCTGTCCCCACACCCCTCCCTGAAGCTGCTTGTCCATTCGGAGTGTCTGGTCATCGGTCAAATGGACATAAGGTCTCCCACTTCTGAGGGACGTTGAGAGAATTAAACCAGATGATCAGGGCAAGCATTTAGCCCGGTGCGTGCATACAGGAGCTCCTCAGTAAACAGCAGCCATCTCTTAGCCATCTTGTGATCCTCACTGTTATTTGTTCTGCTTGGTGATTGGCTTTTTGAGACAGATTTGAAGTTCAGGCTGGCCTTGAACTCACTAAGTTGCTCCGGCTGGCCTCAAACTCATAAGAATCCTCCTGCCTCAGCCTCCAAAGTGCTGGGATAACCGTGCCCAACTGTCACTGTCATTCTTATTGGTGGAAGGGGGCTGTGGAGGGAGCTCGAATTGGAGCAAAGTCCTATGGAAGTGACAGGACCCGGGGGGGGGGACCGTGAGGCCAAGGAGACTCAGGGCTAGAAACTGCAGGAAACGTCAGGCCAGGGCTCAGCCAGCAGAGAGGGTGTCTGGCCCCTGCGGAGAGCCCAGAGGCCGCAGGTTAGCTCGGCAGATGGCTCTGCCCTCGGGAGGCCATGGCCACGAGGGAGGGACGGCTGGGCCCAGCCCCGCCCAGGCGGCCGCCGTACCTTTTCGCTACACTTTCTGATGGTGGCCGTGAGCTCACTGACTACCATATCCACACACTTGATACTGGGCTCTTTGAGCTTCTGCACCTGCTTTTTCACTGTGGCTTCAAAAGCGAGGTCAGGTGTGAAGAGGCCCGTCCTGCACCCAGGGAGGACGGGGAGGAGGGAGAAGAGGAGGAGGGTGAGGGGGGTGAGGGTGAATGGCCAGGTGGGTGGGTGGGGAGGAGGAGGAGGGGAGTGAAAGCCAAGCGGGCCGGGCTCCAGGGCAAGGGAGGGTGGCACAGCACGGGGAAGAGAGAGACATGGACACAGAGAGAGAGAACAGAAGACAATGTGAGCGTGGGACCCGGCCTCCCTGCCGCCACCCGGGACACACCTCCCAGGTGCCGAATGGCCGGGGCCTCAGAACAAGTCCCCTCCTGGCTCCAGGCCTTCACCCCAGGGCACCCCCCTTCCTGAGCTGTGCTAAGCTTCACTGTCTCTCTGCAGACCCATTTGTGTCTACACCTTGGGCCTTCTTAAGGAGCTGACCCAGGCAGAGACCCTGCCCAACACCCTGTTTCAATCTGGGGTTCCCAGTGACCCCAGCACTTGCTTCATCCTGACTCCAAAGCCCAGCCCTGTTCCCCAGGTGCCCAGGGTGTGCGCTGAGCAGCCCCACAGGCCTCGGCTTGCAGAGCGTGGTGCCGAGGGCCTTCTGGAGGCCTGGAGCTTCAGCGGGTAGTCTGGCCTGCACACTCCCGCTCCCAGCCCTACTCCTGCCCCCTTTCTTCCCAAGGGGCATCCCTTGCCTCACCCCCAAGAGACAGAGAGAGAGAGAGAGAGAGAGAGAGGGGTGGTGAGAGGTGCTGGGCAGCAGTGGGGATGCTGAGGAAGGGGGGGCTAGGGTGCAATCAGCTGGGGCGTCCAAAGCTCTGGCTCCCAGAAACAGCCCTGCCCCCGCGGGCAGCCTCATCTCTCCAGCTGTGAAGCGGGTGCCACCTTCCCTGCCCTGGCCTCCCAGACGACACGGCTCTGTCCCTGGAAGGCTGGATGTGATGGAGGGGAGGTTGGAGTGAGGGGCCTGAGTGAAGGTGGGTGACAATGGGGGGATGGAGGACAGCAGGGTCATGGCCTCCACCGGTCCTGGAGCTTCTGCACCCCTCTGGCACCCAGGTTCCCAGGGCCACACCCAAGAAGGTGCTGTGCCTCACTGGTTTCCTCCCTAGCCCTCCCCAAGAGTCCCCAGAGGGCCCACCTTTGTGGTGGGGAGGCTGTGGAACAGGGTCCCCAGGCCCCGTTCTTTCAGAACTGGGAGAGATGATGGTGGGTGCTCAGGGCCAGAGTCCAGCCGTCACCCTGTCACCCAGGGTCTCTCCCATGGTCCACGGGGCTGGAGGTGGGTCCTCTCGCCTCCCTCCCCGCTGGGGTCTGTACATGCTGCCGTGGAGGCAGAGGGAACACGGGGTGAGGACACGGAGGGAGAGTGACTGGCAGCAGCGCACGGCAGGGTGGAGGCGGGCTGCGGGCGGCGGGTTACCTTCTTGGTGCACTGTCTAACGGTGCTGATTAGCTCCGAGATAACCATGTCCACACACTTGAGACACGGCTCTCGGATCTTCTTCACCTGCTTTTTCACAATGGTCTCAAAGGCCATATCTGGGGTAAACAGCCCCGTTCTGAACGCCCGGAGCAGGAAAAGGGCAGAGTGTCACAGGCCAGTGCCTGGCACAAGTGCCAGCCAGGCCCCTCCCCAGACCCCTGGGCTGTGTGTGGAGAAGCCCCACTCCCTCTCAGGGCCTGAGTTGTCGAGTGAGCAGGGGCTGCACGGTGGGGCTTCCCACTGACACTCTGTGGGGCCAGACAAGGTCTGCATGTGTCCGTGAACCTGTCCTGCTTCCTCCTGTGTGTCTCTGGCCCAAGTGGTTTAGAAGTTGCCAGACTGGGCTCTCCTCAAGGGCCTTTCCAGGACTATGCTTTTCGTCTGAAGACTCAACACGGATGCTTTTCTGTATCCTGACCCAGCAGCTACCAGTGTCTAAACTCCACGCCAAAGCCTGGAATCGAGCCTGCACGAACGCAGGGGCGTTTGGCTCAGTCACTGCCTGGTGCCTAGTAGGTGCTTTAGTTTTTTTCTGCCGAATACATTTCCTGAATGAACATAGTGCAGATCAGGGTTCCTCAAGAGGGGCATAAGCTGTGAAGGAGCAGACTATCTCTTTCCAGTCCCTCCTGTCCCGTGGGGCTTGGTGCCCGGAAAGAGGGAAGAGGGACGGACGGGCTGACCTAAGCCAAGGGCAATGTGGGAGGGTTTGGTGGGTGGAGAGACCCCCACTCAGTTGCTCCCCACTGCTGGACAGACAGGCTCCAGCCCTAGAAGGGGCTTCGCTGCCCACTTGGGGCCTGTGCTCAGGCCCTGCTCGCAAGGACAGCAGGGGAGGGCAGCAGGCTGCGGGGAATGAGGGGGCCCGGTCCTCCCCTCTACCAGCCTTGGCTGGAGCCGGTTGAGTTGTGAGCTGGAAGGCCGCGAACCAGGGCCCCTGGCCCTTTCCTGAGGGAGGCCCACTTCACCGCTCCCTGTGCCTTGGCATAGACTCCCTGGCCTCTGGGGTGCAGCCCGCTCCCCGGCCCCAGTACGTGCCTAATGCCGTGGATGTTCTTGATAGCATAGCTGATCTCCCGCCGTAGCTCCTTCTCATCAAACTCCATCTGCAATGAGAGCAGAGCAGAAAGCTGGTCAGGGGCTTCCCAGAGAGGTGACAGAGGGCCCACCCTATTCCCAGGGGCACTAGAAGTGCACATCCGGGAATCCTGGGTAGGATGAGGGGTTGCCAGCCCTACCTTGACCAGCTCAAAGGGGAAGCGCTCATGGAAGATCCGGTTAATTCGGGCTCCCCCTGACAGTTCATAGGTGTCAATTTGGTCCCCAGAGCCCTCGATGCGCTTCTCAAAGTCCACCGCGAACTGCTGGACCATCCTGTGGGAAAAGCGGTGTGGCCTGAGGGTGCCAAGAGGCTGGGGAGGCAGCTCAGTGAGGGGGTGGGAGGCGGCGGTCTTACTGCAGCAGGGCCTTGGTCTTGCGCGCCGGGTCATCGGGGCGGAAGTTCTTGTACTCCTCCACTTCCTTCTCAATGGACAGCAGCTGGCTCTGCAGCTTGTTCCGCAGTCCTGGCAGTGTGTCCCGGATGTGGTTGGTCAGTTGCTGGGGGGCAGATGAGGCAAGGGTTAGGGCCACAGCTATAAACCCAGATGCCATAGTACTAGGCAGGAGCGGATGCCAGGAGCTGCTGCCCAGAGGTATGCTATTTGAGTTAGTAAGCACGTAGCTCAATTCTCAGTGTAATCCAGAGATCTAAAACTGTATTTGAAATTACCTGATTTTCAAAATTGTTATTATTACCATCATCTAGTGGCACTGGGGACTGAAGAAAGGGTGTTCTACCATTAAGCTACACCCCCAGCCCTTTTTCAGAAACATTTTTGTTTTGGTACTGGGGATCAACCTTAGGACCCTGTGCTCGCCAGGCAGGCGTGGCGCGGTGCCACTGAGCTACACCCCGGCTTCACATACCTTCTGGAAGCCCTATTGCAGATGGAGAAGCGGCAAGGGAGACCCCTGGGAAAGCGGGGGTGCTCTCCACGCCAGTCTCTTTCGGCTCAGGGGGAGTCAAGGTCCCCAACCAGCTGCCCTCTCATCCTGGCCTTACTCCGCCCTCCACACAAAGTCCTGGTGTCTCTGTGTCCTGCAAGGCCCAGGGCATCCCTTGCTGGTCCCAGACCAGTAACGGTCAGGTAAGCTCGTCTTCACCCCTTGGGACAGTGGCGAGCTGCTTGGCTTTCATGGGTGTCGGTTTGCTAGCAGAATGGGCACGCTGTGCTCTCCTGGCGCCCACAGCTTGTGCTTATCTGTCCTGTTCTCAGGGGCTTCCCAGGCCCTGTGCCACCTGCCCCTTTACCTGGTTGAGGACCTTCTGCAGGTAGGGTGTCCCCATGCGGTCCGCCAGGTGGCGGTAGGATGGGTGGGAGAGGAAGAACTTGCGTTCTGCAGCTAGCGCCGCTGTGATGTCTTTCTTGCCATCGATGTCCTTCTGGCTCCGGTTCACCACCCCGATGTAACCTTCGGACAGGACAGAGTCGAGGTCGGGCTCTGGGCTTCGGGGAGAGGGCAGGGAGCGGAAGGGGCGCAGTCGGCTTACCTCTGCGCAGGGGCAGCAGCTTGTTCTCCAGCACGTCACGGGCATCCGTGCCTTCGTCCATAAGGTCCAGCTTGGTGATGACCCCAATGGTGCGCTGACCTGGGGATGGCCACACGAGGGCTCACAGGGGCACACGCACCCCACCTGATCCCACTCCCCTCATCTCCTGCCCACCCCCACCCAGTCCTCACTGCCCCCTTGCACATTCCAGAAAGGCCAAATTGTTTTTTTCCCTTTGCATTAGTAGGGACTGAAGCTAGGACTTTGCACTGAGCTATGACCCCAGGTCTTCTTTCCTTCTTTCTTTCTTCCTTCCTTTCTCTCTCTCTTTCTTCCTTCCTTTCCAGTATTAGGAATCAAATTCAGGACCGTGCACTTGCAAGGCAGGTGCAGCGTCCCTGAGCTAAATCCCTGGGCCTCTTTTTAAGTTTTGAGGCAAGGTCTCACTAAGTTTCTCAGGTTGGGCTCAATTTTTTTTTTCCTTGACTTCACTCAAAGAAAGCTTTCTTTTCCCTTAAAGGAGTATCAATTAAAGAGAAGAACTTTTTTTTTTACAGTATCTGGGATCGAACTCGGGTCCTTGTTTGTCCAAGGTGGGCATGGTACCACTTGATCTAAATCCATGGCCTGGGCTCAAATTTTTAACTCTTCTGCTTCAACCTCCTCAAGAACTGGGATGAGAGTTGCGCTGCTCAGTCCCGCTCCAAAATAATTTTTTATTTTTTTAAAAGTTTTTTGAGACAGGTTCTCGCTTTGTGGTTCAGGCTAGCCCTGAGCTCAGCCTCCAATTCACATCACAGCAATCCTCCTGCCTCTGCCTCCCGAGTGCTGGGATTACAGGCGTGAGCCACCACGCCCGGCACTGTGGTATGTGGTACTGATTGCTGCTGGGGTGAGTCTCCACACCCAGTATTGTTATGTGGTTACTGGGGATTGAACCCAGGCCCTTGCAGTTGCAAGACAGGCGCCGGAACCACTGAACTATATCCCCGGCCCTCCAAAAAAATTTTTAAAGATACAAATTCCACTTATCTCTCCAGGAACCATCACCTGGCCTGTCCGCTGAAAACTCACCCTGAGGGTCTACCTCCTTGGCGACCTTGAGGGCGTCTGAGTTGGCCAGGTCGGAGTTGGCAGGGGACACGGCCAAGATGAGGCAGTTCTCCTTCGTGACAAACTGCATAAGCATGTCTCGGATCTGGAACTCGATGTCGGGAGGCTGGTCCCCTACAGGGACTTTGGTCATTCCGGGCAGGTCCACCAGGGTCAAGTTCAGCACTAGGCATGGGTTAAGAAAATTTGTGGGGATGAAAGAGTGGCTCGTGGGGGCGTGGCCATTGGTGGGTGGGGCTACTGGGGTGGAGCTTGGGATAGGAGGGTGCAGCCACGGGCTTGCTGTGGGGGTGGAGTCTGCAGGGTGGCACCCAGAATAGGGTAACAGAAAGGGGTGTGGTCAGGAAAGTATCTCGGGGAGTGGCTAGGCAAATTAGTTAGAAGGTCGGGCAGGCTAGGTTCTCACCGTGTGGTGAGTAGACTCGCAGGTTGATGGGCACTGGTGAGATGCCCTTGTTGGTGCCCGTGACACGGTCGGTCTCAGCCTCAATCTCCAGGCGTACCTCCTCGAAATCAGTGAATTTCTTCCCCTTGCAGTGCAGGAATTCGGCATATTCTGCCCAGGAGCAGGTAGGGAAGGGAAAGAGGCATTTCAGAACCCCACCTGGGCTTCGTGTCCCACTGGCAACAAACCCCTCTCCAAGCACGATGGTGGGAGACCAGAAGCAGAAGAACACGCCTTGGCGGAAACTTTCTCAGCAAGCAATTGGGGGAGGAGGGAGCTGGAGAAGCCAGACCTGGCTGTGATGGAGGGCACATACCTGTGGTAGCATTGACCAGCTGCAAGACCAGGGGACGTCGGGTGACAATCCCAGATCCACGAGGCAAGAAGTCCCTGCAGTGAATGGGGATCGGAGGAAGGTTAGGATCTGAAGGGGCTGCCGCGACCCGAGTTCTTGTCCTGTGAGTCCTCCAAGTATTTATGAGTTCAACAACCCAGACCAGCGACTCTCAGATGTGCCCTGTGCTGGTTCTGAGCCAACCGGGAAGTCCCTGGCCCACCCCAGCCTGGCAGGCAGCCTGGAGAAACTGAGACACGGGTGGGGGGCGCTCATGTGGTTAGGTGTCTGGTGGCCACGGCGTGGATCCCAGGAAACATCCCCACTGCATCCCCTCCATTCTGCCGCAGGGAGGGCAGCTCCGTGCCTCCCTTCCCCAGGCCTCAGCTGGCTGGAGTTGAGGACCAGGCAGTCAAATGCAAGAGGTGGAAGCAAGGGACAGAACTCAAGTTCCCCAGTGCCTGCTACTCGGCCACCCCCTCCCTGGCGGGAAGGCTTCTCACGGACCCCACAGCATCCCTGCAGGAAGCCGCTGTTGCTAGTGTCCACTTTACAAAGGAGAAAACTGAGGCCCAGAGCTGTTCCTCTATATCGTCAGCTTCCTCTCCCCAGCTTCCCGTGGACTCAGCCCCTTTGAGGGACTGGACTGAGGATTCCAGAAGTTCTGGTCCCAAAAGTAAGAGGCTGTCCCTTGAAATGATCTGGTATCCCAGCTGTCCTTGGGGGATGGCTTCTTTTTTCCTTTACGGAACTGGGAATTGAACCTCAGGGCCTTCACAATGAGCTATATTATATCCCCAGCCATTTGTTTGTGGTACAAGGGATCAAACTCAGGACCTCATGCTTATGAGGCAGGTGCAGTGCCACTGACTAAATCCCCTACCCATATATATATATATATATATATATATATATATATACACACACATATATATTTTAATATATAAATATTTTTTATATATATATATATATTTTTTTTGGTAGGGGGTTTTGTGACAGGGTCTTGTTTTGGTAGTTCAGGCTGGTGCTGAGCTCAGCCTGAAACTCACAGCAATCCTTCTGCCTCTGTCTCCTGAGTTCTGGGATTAAAGGCGTGAGCCACCACACCTGGCACTGTGGTAGGTGGTTCTGATTGCTGGTGGGTGTGAGTCTCCACACCCGGCATTGCTGTACGTGATTACTGGGGTCAAACCTGGGCCCTTGCACTTGCAAGGCAGGTGCTGGAGCTACTGAGCTGAATCCTGGGCCCCCAAAAGCTCTTCTTGTCCCTATTCGTCCTGGGCAGTCTAAGGTGAGCTGGGAGGCCTCTCAGGAACCAGGGATCCCTGGGACCCAGGAAAGAAGAAAGAGGCCAGAAATCCAGGCAGCCACTTCTGCAGAGTCCTGGGGTGCGGGCAGGTGCTTAGACTCAGCCTGAGTTCAGATAAAGTCAGAGACAAAGCCCAAGTCTTCTGGCCTGAACCCAGAGCCAGACACACTCACATGCCAACTGGGGGCCAAGTTTTGCGGACAGCAGGTAGGCCCGAGGTTTCCAGGTTCAGGGGCTCCTCTTGGAGCCCTCCTGAGTGGCACCTTGGAACAGCAGAGGCTGCTGGCTAGGATTCGGCCTCCACAGTGAAGGAGGAGACGGGCAGTAGTGATCCTGCTAGGTATCAGGCAGTATCTTCTATTCTTGTTCTCTCAGTACTAGGGACTGAACCCAGGGCCTCTGCACTGAGCTGCATCTCTAACCCTTTTTTATTTTGAGACAAAGTCTCACTAAATCATCCAGGCTGGGCTTGCATCCTCCCTCCTCAACCTCCTTAGTCCTGGGATCACAGGCATGCGCTGTCATGTTTCGTTGCGCTGTTGAGATTTGAACCCAGGGGTTCACAAGGCTAGGCAAGTGCTGAGCTACCCTCCAGCCCCAGAAATGAGATTCAAACCCAGGGCTTGCTGGACTCAGAGCCTGGAAACTCCCTGGTCCAATGTGCTGCCCCCCACACCCAAGGAGCCAGACTTGCCTTTTTATGTAACTCAGTTAAATCGGGGCTGTGCCAGGCGCTGCGCTGGGCTGGGGACGGGAGATGATGAGTCACTCAGCTCCCCACCCGAGGCGGGCGCACGCTCCCGGTGTGGTGGGAGAGACAGACAAGTAAACATACTGCGACGCAGCGCCTGAGCTGGAGGTGGCCCCAAGTGCAGGGGAGGGAGTTGGGGGGGACTTCCTGCCTCTCTCTCCCCATCCTTTACTCAGTGGCTCATTGAGGGGGGTGACTCCTAGTTTTGGGGGTGCCCCACGGCTGTGGATATAGGACATTTATTCTCCCAAAGGCTGAAATGGGTATGGGGGCCAGGGGTCCAGCTTCTCCCCACCAGCTCCTTGCCCAGTAATACCATGGCAACAGCAGTTGCCATGGAAACTGCAGGAGGGGCTGAGAAGATAGGACTCCCCACAGAGCGTGGACCTTCCCTGCAGGCCTCCCCCTGAGCAGATGGTCCACCCAGCTACACAGAGAGGGTGGGAACTCAGGACCCAGCTGAGGGGTACGGTGGGTGGCTAGAGGTCTGGATAGCCTCCCCCAAGTCAGGACACTGCTGCTTCAAGAAGCTGAGGAGCAGCAGAGATCCGGGGCAGGGCAGTGGTGGGGTGGAGTCTTCTGAGCAAGCTCTCCCTGGGGCCAGGGTGGGCAGGGGTGTAGGCTGGGAAGTGTCACAGAGGACCAGGTTCTCGAAGTGAGGCTCTCCCCTGGTCTATGTTAGAATTGGTGGGGTAGAGGGCATGGTTGTACGTGCTGGTAATTCCAGCACCCAGGAGGCTGAGACAGGAGGATCAATGTGAGTTTGCGGCCAGCTTGGGCTATGTTGTGAGTTCAAGGCCAACCTGAAGTACATAGTGAGACCCTGTCTCAAATATAAAACAACCCTCCTACAAAAGTCCCCACAAACAGAAGACGGTGGGACCAAGCCTGGGTTGGGCAGGGAACTGCAAGGTCACATAGCAATGGGACAGGTGGCCAAGATGGGACCAGCACCTGACAGGCCGCCGTCCCTACCTCATGCCTGGACAGGACAGATGGCGGACAGGACCAGCAGATCCCCATTTCTAGATGACGAGGCTGGCACACAGTAGGTGCTGAATCCAGGCTGGAGGGATGGAGCATGGCTCTTTCCCTCCACCTGGACACACTGTTCCGCTCAGTGCGGTCAGAAGAAACAGGTCCCCGGGGGCATCGGCCGATCTGGCCTCCAGCCAGGGCCATCCCTTCCCAGCCCCTCCAGAGGCTGAGCCGGCGGAGAGTGGGTGCCCAGGGAGAGCATGCCAAGCCCACCAGAGCACTGTGCCCAGTGTAGGGGTAGTAGGGGCCTTGCCAACTCATCCCACGCACTCCGAGCAGATGGCGCTTCCCAGGGACGCGGCACCTCGCCATCTGCAGAGCCATCAAACCTGAGGCCCAGAACTGGCCATGTAAACACCCCCAGGGGTCACCTACTCTGTCTGAACTGGCACTGTCACCCAGGGCACAAGCCACACCAGAGGAATGAAGGTCCCCCATTATTAGGACCTACGACTGGGGACGGAGCTCCGGGACCCTTGCAAGGTTCCCAGGCCCTGCTACTGGGAAATGACATGCTGGCTTTGGTGTGTACTGGGGGGGGGGGGCGGGGAGCTGGGACTGAAGCCTGCCTCTTGAGCTCCGAGGAGCTGTGTGGCTGTAAACAAATGAGCATACATTTCTGACCTCTAGGCAGTGGTGATGATAATGAGCCCTTGAGCATGCTGGGAACCTAAGCTGACATCTGCGGGAGGGACCCTGTGGGTTTCCAGGTGGCTGACCAGAAGAGCAGGGGTGGGCCGAGATGTTTCAGGCCAAATCTGGCCCTGAAGTGGAGAGTAGGGGCTGGGCAGGCTTGGGGGTACTCCCTGGAGGGGGCAGGGGGAAGTGGAGGTGAGGGCCAGGAAGCAGGTGGGCCAAGAAATACAGTGGGCGGAGGTGAGGCTGCTCCAGGCAACAAGTCCTTCTCTGTTCCTGCTGCCCCAGGAGGCCCCGGGGACCCCAAGAAGGCCTGTGTGGCAGCTCATGAATTTCAAGCAGAGGTCTGAAGATGGCAGGACAGCCTGGCCTCCGCCTGGGCCGCCTCTTCGTCCTTCCTTCTTCCCTTCTTCCCCTCATCCTCCTGCTTTTTGTTTTTTCTGAGACAAGGTCTTGCTATGTAGCCCAGGTTGGCCTCGAACTCGCAGCCAGCCGTTTGTCTCACCCTCCCAGATGCTGGGATCATAAGCATGTGCCAACACAGTCAGCTTTGCTTCGTGTTCCAGGGCCCGGACGGGGCCTGCAGCACACCCCTGCTGATGGAAGGCGATTTCAAGATGACCTCTGACAGCCTGAAGGGAAACTGAGCCACAAAAGAGGCAGAGGCCGGACCCAGGCCACAGTGCCATTTGGTGATGGGTAAGACTGGTATCTAGGGCGCACTCCCTAGCAACCATTTTCTCCACTAAAGAGAAGCTATTATGTTTCCTTCTTCCTACTTTCTCCTTTCCTCCCTCCCTCCCAAGTGTTGATGACTTCATATTTTCAAAATGGAAATAGACTTCTTTTGCAACTAATTAAAAAAATCCTATGTTCTCCATTTGAAAAGAATTCAGAAAGCACCTAAAGATTTAAAAAATGAAAACCAGCCACCGCGATAACACCTGGGGATGAACGTGCCAAGATTCCCAGGTCCACGGTGACCAAGGCGGCCAGCGGCGACGGGGGCGGCCGCGCTCCGGTCCGGGCTCTGCATCCTCCTGAGATTTGTTTTTAGGGTGATGAGAATGTTCTAAAATTAGAGTGTGATGATGGTTGCACAACTCTGTAAATACCCGAAAAATCACTCAACTGTGGACTTGAAACATGGATTTTATGGTACAAGGACTATGACAAAGCTGGGTTTGGTGGTGCACCAGAGGAGGAGGGAGGCTGGGGCCGGAAGACCGAAAGTTTGAGCCCAGCCTGGGAAATGTAAACAACCTGATGAGACAGCACAGAGTCTCAAAATAAAAAAATATAACAAAAGGCTAGGAGTGCAGCTCAGTAGGTTCAATCCCCGGGTCTACAAGGAAAAAAAAGTGAGGTGAAGAAATAGGAGGTGATAATGGCCAAGGCTGGAGCTGCCCCTTATCAGAAGCTTCTTTCTTCCTCATGGTTGGAGTAACAGGAGCCCCACACAGGGCCGGGTTCGGGAGGGGAGACCAAAGAGGCTCTAGAGGAGTGAGTGCGGCGTGGGGGATGAGGCCACGGTGGAGGGGGTGGCCGGGTGCGGGAACATGGGGGCCTCCAGCGCCCCCAAGCCTACCTTCCCGGTGCTTCTCTGCCTGCCTTAAGTCCTAGTCACCAGAACGACTTCCCTGAACTAGTTTTGGTTCCCAGCAAGAGTTCAGTTCGTGGAGGGGTGGGGAGACATTCCCAGGGAGTGCAGGCAGGGAAACTGAGGTGTGTGGGGTGCCGATGGGGTGCAGAACGTGGAGAGGCCTGCAAGCAGGACAGCGGGCTGGTTTCTGTCCTGCCCATGACTCGGTCACTGTGTGACTTCAGGCAGGTCTCTCTAAGAGACCTTCAGGCAGGTCTCTTAGCGTCTGAAAACCTGGGACAAGGTCTCTACTGCTCCTGTCAGTGGGCCGCACGTTCCAAGGAGACAGGAATGAGTGCCATCCTCGGACTTGGGGAGCCTGGGCCCCAACCCAGGCCCTCTTTCCGGGTCCCTCGACTTTCTCTGGCCTCACTTTCCCTTCCCAGACGCCCCGAATTCCCTCTCTAGCAGCCCCTGCCTTCTCAGCGCTGGGCCCCCAGGCCGGGTGTCCACCTGCGCGCAGGAGCCCCGAGCTGACAGAGGCTCAAGCCCTAAGCGGCAGCCGCGCTGGCTGCGGAGGATTTAGCGGCGGCTCAGCCCGGTTTCCGGCCGCCGCCGCCTCTGCTCCCGCCCAGGCCCCGCCCGCCATGCTGCTCCCCGCTCCCCCGCGCTCCCCCAGCCTTCCCACCTTCTGACCCCACCCAGCCCAAGCCTGGGAAACTCAATTCTCCTGGCGCCGGGATCAGATGCCGTCTGCCGGGTCACCTTTCTTCCCAGGCAGGCACAGGGATGGCCAGTGTCCTCTGGCTGGGCTATGCCAGGCCAGAGGGGGGCTGCCAGTAGCTCTGAGGGACAAGGGTGATAGATGAGGGGCCCCTCCTCACCTCTTAATCTCACCTGCTGCCTCTGCCACCCTGACCTCCGATATTCCCAAACCCCTGGGCACCTCCTTACCCCTACCTGGGGTCTTTCCCCTTTTGCTTGTCCATATCCTAATCTTTGTCGTGTTTTTGAGACAGGGTCTCACAATATAGTGTAGTCTGGCCTTGAACTTAGTATGGAGCCCAGGCTGGCCTCGAACTCATGGTGATTCCTCCGGCCTCAGCCTCCTGAGTGCCGGGGTGAACCACCATGCTCAGCCCAAGTCTTGGTCTTGCTGAGGTCCAACCTCAATGACATCCCTCAGGGTCTTTTGGACCTCCCCAGGCAACGCCCTTCTGTCCAGGACTGTGCTCCTCGCACCTGAGACCTGGGGCACCTCTGTCTGCCCTGTGAGCCACTGCAGCAGGGCTGTACCTGGTATGCGGTGAGCGCCTAGGAAATGTCCCTCCCCTCTGCCCAGATGTCTCAGCATCTTTTCCCCCATTTGGCCTTGGTCTGTGAATTTGAGAAGTGGGCTCCTCTTGTATCCTGATGGGTTCATGGGAAGGAAGGGAGGCTTGCTGTGGGGAGCAGCTTGTCTCCCCAGGAACGGCCAGGCCAGACAGGGCCAAGGCCAAGCGCAGCACCGATGCCTTGGCCTCGGAGGGCAGTGGGGGCGGGGCACGGGGGGGATGATGGACGGCAAGGACCTGGATGAGCCCAGGTGTCCCAGCCTGCCCCGGCCACAGACCTCTCCCCATGCCCAGCTGGAGGACACTCGCCGTCACTGGCCCCATTTTATAGGGCAGCCAGTCAGGGCAGGAGGACCCGCTGGAAGCTGTCCTTTAGTAAGAGGCAGAGCTGCACGGCCATCCCCGTACCCGGCCCGGGGGTGAGGAGTGGGCCACGGCTCATCTGCCCGCTGCCTGTCACAGGACATCCACGCTGGGCCCTGGAGGAGGCGGCACAGGGCGTGTAGCCAGGGACAGATCGCGGAGGGACAGCAGGGCACCAGGCATCTGTTCCTGAAGAGCTGGAGGGTCCCGCGATCCATAAACACTTCTCCGTCCACACTTACCCCATTACCCGGGGTGAGCTCATCGACTCTCACGGGTCTGAATCGCCTCTCTACACTGACGACTTCCAAATTTCTATTTCCAGCCCGCTTTCCCGCCCAAGCTCCCTAACACCTCCACGTGGAAGTCTAACAAGCACCTCAGGCTCAATATGTTCAAAACCAAATCCTCAAAGTGGGTGGGCATGGGGTACACATCTGTCATCCCAGCTACTCAGGAGACTGAGGCAGGACGTTGGACATTTCTGCCCAGTCTGGGCAACGTAAGTGACTTTGGAAGCCCTTGTCTCAAAGTAAAAAACAACAAAAGCACTGAGCATGTAACTCGGTGTGATGTCCCTCAGTTCCATCCCCAGTACTGGGGAAAGGGTGCGGAGGATTCTCTGTGATGTGGCATGTGCGAGGTGCAGACTTCCATCCCAGCACGCCACACACACACACACACACACACACACACGCATGTGCATACACACACACAGATGCACGCGATGCCCCTCATCTTTCCCAGACCTGCCCCTCCCCTATTTTTCCAGACCCCATAAACAGCCCTAACACCACCCCAGCCCAGTGTGTACACCAAAGACCCCCCTCTTTCTCCGCCTCAGTGCACCAGTGCGAGCCTCTCCCCAACAGACCCTGAACCCCATTATTCTCCACCTCGCCACCACGAAAGCCCGCTCAGGTCCCCGTGACCTCACGGTCACTGCGGCAGTTTCCTCACCACCTGCCTGCTGCCCACAAGTCAGCCTGGGTGTTCTAAGGGCTTTCAGATCTAGGAGACGTGGCCCCGCCTACCGCTCACATCCCAGCTCCCCCGCCGGGCACACACCAGCCCGGCACAGTCTTTCTGGCCTTCAAAAGGCACCAGACGTTTTCTTGCCCCCGGGCCTTCACACCTGTGGTCCCCTGACCTGGAATCCTCCCAGCCTCTCACGCTAAGTGCCACCTCCCAAGGGTCCAGCGGCCTTCTCGCTCTCTCCAGACACTGGCCACATCCTGCAATGTCTTCTTGTCTCCCTCTGGAATACCCAGCCTTTCACTTTACATCCAATCCCCAGAGATATGGGGAATTCTCTAGGAATGTTTGCTAAATGACAGAATGAATGGGCCTCAGTTTTTCCTTCTGCGAAAGGGGAGTAAGGGAGCACAGACCTCGACAAATCCTAGGAGGGTCCTGGGCAGCCCTACGGCCACCTCCACTGTGGAGTCCACTGCAGGGATCCCGTGGGCCTGGAGCAGCCACTTTCCCTAGATATATTTTCCACTTCCTGTCCACGGGGGCAGAGCTCTCCCTGGAATAGCACTGCTGTTACCATGCTTACGGGTCTGGGGATCCAGCAATGGGAGAGGTTGGGAGCACAGGAAACAGCCAACCAGGCTGCTAGGGGAGCCTGAGCCTCAGTTTCTCTGCCTGTGCCCCAGCCCTTGCCTCCTCCCCAGCTTCCAGGAGGAGGACAGTGTTTTTCCTTTCCACCCCGGAGGAGCCCTGCTCCCTGCCCGGGGCCTACCTTTGGGCAAGCTGCTATTCCTCTTGTGGGGACCTCAGATAAGCACACTGGGGTGCAGGGGTGCTCAGAGCCACACCTTGCTCTGGCCTGGACAAGCAGTCATCCATACTGCTGGGCCTGAGGTTCCAAAAGAATGTGGAGCGTACACAAGGCTGGTGGCTTGGGGACCACGGATGCCTCCCTCCTCTGGGGGTGAAAGGAGGGCTGGGTGTGGAGGCAGGAGGGTCAGCACCAGTTTGAGGCCAGCCCGGGTTCCCTAGTGAGTTTAAGGCCGGCCCGAACCACATGGCCAGCCTCTGTGTCAAAAAGCAAGGAAACAGACCAACGGGCAGTGGTACCCACAAACTCTCTAGAGCCTCCTCAGGAAGGCAGGGTGGCATCGGCCTGGGTTCCCATCCCTCTGATGGGGACATGTAGTCCCCACACCCAGCGCAAGGCCTGGCTGTCATCGGGGGCGGGCGATCAGGAAGCCCAGCTCTGGAGTCTGACACGTGCTCCTCTTTGCTATGTGTGACCTTGGGCAAGGTGTGTGGCTAACCTTCGGGTCTCAGTTTCGCCATCTGTAGGGTGGGTGTCACCATGCCTGCCTCACGGGGGCTGCTGTGAGCCTGCGAAGGACCGGCCAGGAGTGAGGGATGGAGGGGGACAGGAGCAGGGGCTCCCGGTCCCTACACTCCCTGTCTGGAGCAGGGGTTCAGCAATGTCTAAGGTGGAAGATGGCACCATGGCCTCCAGGGCCCCCTCTACCCCAATGAGGCTGAGTCTCCGCAGCTCTGAGGGTCACGTGATGCAGAGGGGTCTGAGGAGCTGTCCTGAAGGACGTTGACTTCCGCCTCCTTGCTGACCAGATGCAGGGCCGCCCCCACAGCAGCTTCCTAAAGCCTCATCGCCACGTCCTCTGCTCACATCCTTCCTCCCTCCACCGGGGCCCCTACCCGGGACATCTGAGGGTCCCAGCAAACCCCCAGTCCAACTGAGCTTGCTGGATATCAGGAAACTGAGGCTCGGAGTGGACAAGCGACTTCACTGAGGTTTCACAGCAGAACCTAAAAAGATGTCACCTCACAGAACTACCGTCCCCTGGCCGAGGACCCCTACCTCCTTGGCCATATGTGGGTCACTTCCTTAGCCTTAAGGTCATTGAGAGAAAGCCGGGGTTTCTGGAGAGGTGACGGGAGGTGACTGGAGGAGGTCGACGCCACCCTCCTGCCTCCTCCAGTCTGCCCAGCCCGAGAACCCGCTCAGCTCCTTTCCATCTCTGCACCCCTTCTTTCGGAGGGAGGTCGCGACACTACTGCTCCCGTAAACCAGGAGCCTTTGTCTGCGCGGCTTCCCACCCTGCCACCTGGCCCTCTGCGCCTTGTGGGATCAGAGGCGGGCGGGGGATTAGAATCTGCGGCGGCTCCCCCTCCCCGCCACCCTGCCTCGCGTCTTAGTCATCCCTGCCCTCCGCCGCCGGCCCCCTCAGCACAATCCCCGGCCGGCCAGGGGGAAGGGCGCTGATAGGCGCCCCCCGCCGGGGCCGTGGGGGCCGGGGCTCAGGGACAGCCCGGCGGCGCTGCGCCCCCGCGTCCTCGCCGCAGCCCGCCCTCCCCCTCGCCCGCTGCGCACGGATGGCGGCGGGAGCCGCAGAGGTGCGCGTGTGCGCGGGGGGCGCCGCGTCGTCCTGGGTCCGCGGGGCCAGGTGCTGCTCCAGCCCCAGGTGGGGGTGTCGCCTGTCAGGGCGCGGGGACCTGGGGTCATGGTGTCCCGGGCTAGCGTTGCCCCAAGCCTAGGGGAGGCGCTGAGTAATGTGGCCCCTCGTGCCTGTACCGGGGCGGGATCACCCTTTGCCAGGGTCCCCGGGCACCGCGCTGTCGTCCCCAAGGGACGCGGCGGAGGAGGAGAGGTGATGCAAAGGGCCAGGGCGCTGGCGCCCCGGGGTACCTCGAGGTGGGGGCGGGGCGGGCGGGGGGCGCGGCGCGTGGAGCCCGGGGCCGGGGCTGGGGGCCGCGCAGCCCTTACCTGCCTACGAAATTCTCGAGCACTGAGCTCTTGCCCGCGCTCTGGCCGCCCACCACGGCGATCTGCGGCAGGTCTAGGTCCGCGTTCTGGCCGATGGCGGAGAAGGCATCCTGCAGCCGGTTGACCAGCGGGATGAGATCCTCCATGCCGCGGTTGCCCATGGCTGCGGTGGGCCCCGCGGGCAGCGATCCGGATGCCGCTCCCGCTCAGCCTCCGGCTCCCGGCTCCCGGCTCCGCCGCTGCAGCCGCGCGCTCCCGGACTGCGTGCGCCGCGGCACCCCCCAACCCTGCCCCTCGGGGATGTGAGCGGAGCTTCGCGCCCGGCCGCCGCTAGAAGGCGCGCACGGTCCCGCGGGCTTGCCCCTGTGCGCAGGCGTTGTCCGGGGCATCATGGGTGTTGTAGTTTTATCTTTCTGCAGCTTTCGGGGCGCTTTTCAAGGGTTTAGGCGGGGCGCTGGAATCCAGCGCTGGAACCACTGAGCTGCCTTGAAGATATTATTTCAGGCCACGAATGAAGTACTGTCCCTAGCAGTAGAGTCTTGGCTGGTGGTCATAGATGCTTTCTTTCACTTTACAGTTGGGGAAACTGAGGCCTGGAGAGGCGATGGAACTGTTCCAAGGTCACAGTCTCCTGATTAAACTTCCACTTGACCTTGCTGCCTCCTGCATGTTCTGACACTAATGTCCAATACATCCCTTCTTGCCTTTGGGTCTCAGTTTCTCTGTTTCTAGAATGAGAATTCAGCATATGTTGACTGAGCAGCCAGCATAAGCCTGTCCTATGCCCAGGGGTTCTGCACTGAGCCAGGCAGCCAAGGTCTCTGCCCTGGGGGATCTCACACTCTTGGGATGCACAGTGAACGAGCGACCAGGTAAGTGGAGTAGGGATCGCTGATAGTTTCTGGTGGGAGCACTGGAAAAATAAATGAGAATTGTAGAGAGCTGTATCTGTGGGTGTGGAGAGTCCACTTCTGCCTGGAAGGTGTCAGAGCTTCTCTGAAGAAGACGCTGAGAAGAAATTTGGCCAGGTGGCACACACCTGTGATGCCAGCTCTTGTAGCTGAGGCAGGAGGATCGCCTGGACCATATAATAAGTTCAAGGCTATCTTGGACTACATATCGACACCCTGTCTCAAAAAGCGCAAATTTGAGCCAGAGATTTAGCTCAGTGGTTCTGGTGCAGGGTCCTGAGTTCCATCTGCAGTAACCACATACCACAATACTGGGCATGGTGACTCACCCCTGTAATCTCAGCACTTGGGAAGCAGAGGCAGGAGGATTTCTGAATACAGAGTGAGACCCTGTCTCAAACCCCCCCCAAAAAACAAACAAACAAAGAAACCAACCAACCAACCAACCAACCAACTAAAACCCAAACAAACAAAATAAAATAGAAAGATGAGGAAGCAGCCATAGGCAAAATGAAGAGCAGGTATAAAGGCCCTACACTTGGAAGGCTTTTCTTGGGAGACTGAGGAGTTCTTGTCCTACAGAACGGCAGAGTGGCCCCAACCACCCGGATGGTGGCATAATAATGAGATTCGAATCCAGCCCTCTTCTTCATGGACAGGTGGTGGTGTCCTGGGCCTAGCTGCCTGCTCTTGCACTTGAGAAACCCAAACGGGGTTTCCCATGAGGACACTAAGAAAGGGAGTCCAGCCTGGCTTCTGCTGTTTGAGGGCTCATTTCCCTGTGTGAGGAGAACAGGGAGAAGACTAGCACAGTGGCCTATGAATTAGGATTGTGCATTTTTTGTTTTGTGGGGTTTTTTTTTTTGGTGACAGGGTCTCACTTTGTGGTTCAGGCTGGCTCTGAGCTCAGCCTCAAACTCACATCACAGCAATCCTCCTGCCTCTGCCCCCCGAGTGCTGGGATTACAGGTGTGAACCACCATGCCTGGTACTGTGCTATGTGGTACTGATAGCTGCTAGGGTGAGTCTCCACGCCCAGTATTGTATGTGGTTACCGGGGATCCAACCTGGGTCCTTGCGCTTGCAAGACAAGCACTGGAACCACTGAGCTAAATCCCTGGCCTCCTTGTTTTGTGTTTTTATTGAGAGAAGGTCACACTATGTTGCTCAGGCTGGCTTTGAAGCCAGCCACTATGTAGCTCGAACTCTCAGTGATCCTCCTGCTTCAGCCTCCTGAGGGCCTGTGGTACAGGTATGGGGCACCATGCCAGGAAGGACCACTCATCTTTCGTTCGTCTACTCATATGTATTGAGCCAGGCACGGTGCTAGATCTCAGAGATAAAGCAAGGAGCGAATGGATAACGTCCCTACCTGCCTGTGGCTTCTGTCTAGTGGAAACAAGAGGGACAGTCTACAGGTGGGCTGAATACGACAAGTACAATGTGCTGTGATGAGTGAGGAGGCAGGGTGGTAGTCCCACGTGCAGCTGTGTCCTCCAGTCTTCCCAGCCTTTCCACATTACTGGGCCTCCCCGTCTAGTCTGGATGATGGCGTAGTGACAGATCAAGATGCCTGTGTAGGGGTGGCCCGGGGATGGCACCCCGCAGGGCCTTCGGCCTCAGCCGAGGACTTGATGGTGACAGGTCAGCTGGGTCAGCAGCTCCATGCGCCCCGAGTCCTGAGCAGCTGCTCCACGCCAGTCTGTTCTGGGCTCTGAGGGCCAGAGAGGGTAGAGTAGGGAGCACCACTGACTGGGGCAGGGTGCAGTTTGTGGAAGCCTTCCTGGAGCCGGCCATCACATGAGCTCTTAACTGTCCCTCATGCCTTCCCCTCTCTAATTACAGTGCTAAAACTCAGGGTAAAAACCAGATGTGTTTATTTCTTGCATTACTAGGGATTGAGCCTGTGACCTTCACATTGAGCTACATCCCCAGCCCATTTAGGTATGTCTGTATGTATGGTACTGGGGGTTGAATCCAAGATCCCCCCACTGAACTACATCCCCCATGTTTTAAAGTTTTTCTTTTTATAAACAGTCTGGCTAAATTACCCAGGCTGGGCTAGAACTTGTGATCTTCCTGCCTCAGCTTCCCAGAGTGCTGGGATTCATACTTGTGCCGCTGTGGTCAGCAAAATCAGATTTTATACAGATGTTTGAAAGCCTCCAGTCATTCGCTCATTTAGAGATCATCATTTCCTACATTCTCTGACTTCCTCCCCCATATACTTTGTTTTCTCCTATTTTGTTTTCACAGAAACGGGATCAGATAAAATATCTTATTAAAAAGAATATTTTTTTGAGACAGAGTCTCGCTTTGTAGTTCAGGCTGACCCTGAGCTCACTATGTAGCCCAGGTGAACCTGCAGCTCACAGCAATCCTCCTGCCTCTGCCTCTTGAGTGTTGGGATTACAGGCATGAGCCGTCAGGAGCAGCATTATTGATGTGGTTACTGGGGATCGAACTATGGATCTTGTGATGGCAAGGCAGGTGCTGGAACCACTGAGCTAAATCCTCAGGCTCCCCCTCACACCCAATCTTATAATACCGTATTATTGATGCTCATGGAAAGTGGGTGAGAAACACAGAATCCCAGGCTTCACCTAAGACTGGCTGCATCACAGCCTGCTTGACAAGAGTCAAGGTCTGCACGAGATTCTTGTGCACATCAGAGTTG
>PVIR01008121.1:0-57688 GCA_004026965.1 Petromus typicus
GGAGGCAGAGAGCAGGCAGGTCGTCACTGAGCTGATGACTGCCGGGGGAGGCTGGCTCAGAAGCCCATTCAGCCCGGTCCTAGGAGGACCTGTCTGCAGGCTACCTGCCAATCTACCAAACTGTTCTCGCCACTCAAATCATTTTGTGGCAGAAAAGGCTAAAAACGAAAACAATCAGCCATAAATGCGGTCATTTTCTGGGTTCAGTTTTTGTCTCTCTTCTCCTGCACACTAAATGAGATGAGGTAATCATAAAACATTCACTAAGCTCTTTCTGGTGCTGCTACGCTGGCTTCCTCTGGTTGTGCATGGTGACTGCAGTGGGATCCTTCAACATGGATGTATAAGTATTGCTTTCAGTAAATTACTACCATGAGACTCCCAACATTTTCTGACTTCCAGTTGGGGTGAGCATGAAATCTGAATTCCATCCATGGAGCTGTATGAGCCTGACCCCTCCAGTGTCCAACCTCATTACATCACTCTTTCCTTTCTGCGCAGTATTCTGAACTTGTCCGTATCTCGGGGCCTCCGCACTGACTGTGCCCCGTTTGGAGGGCTTTCCGAGAAAGCGCACCTGCCTGTGTCAGCTAAGGCCTCGCTGCAAATGCCACCTCCCTGAACATGTGACCTAGCACACGCGCCTCCACAAGCCTGCACCTGCTTCACTTTTTCTTCCCAGCCCTACCATTCATGTATCTGCCTTGAGCCTGCACATCCCTGATGTCAGCTCAACCTGGTTAAGCGAAGCACCTGGACACACACGGTGACCAGCACAGCCCCTGGAGCCTGACCTTGAAAGAGGACACAAGCCACCCAGTCGAGGGCGTCCTGAGGAGCTGACCTGAGAGCTCAGGCTCTCCACCATCTGGAGGGACCATGCAGTCTCCTGGCTGCCGCCCTCTAGGTTTGCCATGAGAAGGTTGAGAGGTTAGGCAGCAAACGATTATGAGCTGCTGGGATAACCTAGGCTTGACCTCGCTGGGCTTTAGTTTTCTAGTCCATCAAAGTAACACAAAATCTGCGACATTCTAGACCTGTACTCTAGACATTAACCACACAGTGACTGTTTAAAAAAATTTTAAAAAAAATAAAATAGGGTCCTGCTATGTAGCACAGGCTAGCCTTGAACTCTCAATGATCCTCTGCTTCAACTTTTGCTCCCAGTAAATATTTAATATTAAATTTAAATTGATTAAAATTAAATTCAAGATTAAGTTTCACAATCCCGCTGGCCACATTTCAAGACCCCAACAGCCGTTTGTGGCTAGGGGCTGCCATTTGCACAGTACAAAGGGAGCATATCCGCTGACACAGAATGGAAAGCACCATGTGGGTGCTGATGTGGGAGCATGACCACCCACGCTGATTAGAAGGATTATGGCAGCTAAATCAGGTAGATCAGAAAAGTGCAGAGTAATACACCAGCCTCATGTAAAAAAAATCCTGGACTGTAGGTGCTATTAATGTTATTTTAATAGTAGAGTAAAAACACGATCAAAACTTCCTTCAAGGGCCAGGAATTTAGCTCAGTGGTTCTGACATCTGCCTGGCAAGCGCAAGGTCCTGAGTTCAATCCCCAGTAACCACATACAAGAATGCCGGGCGTGGTGACTCACACCGGTAATCCCAGCACTCGGGAGGCAGAGGCTGGGGACACAGCTCGGTGTGCAGGCCCTGTGTTCCATCCCTAACACTGCAAATATAAAAATCAACTCCCTTTGTCTTAGCCATTTTAGGTCACTGGCTAAGGTCCTAACCATCTTCTCCTGTGTGGAGCCGTCAGGCCCTCAGGTGGCCCTGAGCACAGCCGAAGCCGCCCGCGAAGCCAGCCCGGACACGCTGCAATGTGCATACCTCGGGTCCATCCCCTGCATAACTATCTCGTCCTGCTTGCACTCCATCATGTCATTGGTGAACATGGCGTGGAAGTAGGGGATGGATGCCGCTAGGACGATCCGGTGGGCGCTGAACTTGTGGTCCCCAATCTGTGGGCACGGTGAGACACAAATCAGACTTTGAGGCGTGTGAACATAAGACACCATCTGCGCTGTCCACGGATCACCCCTCTGCCACTGTCGTGACAGTAAGGCCTCTCAGGGGGACACCAAAGCTCACACCAAGGACTGGTTACAGGAGGACAACAGAAGCGGTACGTTGTACCAAGGCGTTAAACGGTTACAAATGAAGCCCCAGTGCACACTTGAGTAGTACGGGTTACTCAGATGGCAGCTCCAGTGCGGCCCTTTCACTCCTCAAACCCAATACATACTACTTCAACACTCCACCCCAAACCTGGCTAGGTCAGCAGAGGGACAGATGGACAAACAGTTCAGGATGCTGGCGATCCTAACAGTATGCTCTGTAAGAAAAGCAAATTCACAGTGACAGAAAGTGACAGGGAGAAACACGCCCAGACTCAAACGGACAGCATGGGCATGTGCGTGTGTTAGTGACCAAGGGCAGGGCTGGCACTGTGGGCTCTAAAGTTGGGGTGCCGGGGCTGTGGTAGACACCAGCAGCTCAGGGCTCCTCTGGGAAAGTGACCCAGGCAGCAGCCTGCAGGAGTGGCTGGTGCTGCAGACAGCCTGGTGCTCTTTGTGCCCAAAGGGACAGAGCCACTTCCTCCCCTAGTCTGACCACTGCTCACAGACATGCACCTGAGCAAATCCATGGAATGCTTTCCAACTATCTGCCCAACAGCTAGTCCCTGCAATAAGCTTCTGCATGCATACCTCCAAGGTATAAAACAGTTCACTCAGGAACCTTCTGTTCTCTCCAAGAAAGAACAGTTTTCCCAGCATCCCCGGGTTCCATGTTGTCAAAACGCCAAGGCAACTCATGCCGAAGTGCATCTTTCGATGCGAGGTGTCTAACTCAGGACCTGTTCCTCTGTCTTCTCCTCACTGAACTCAAGCTCCTAAGCTGCAGAGTTCTTCCGGGTCACACATGCAGTCTTCCAAATGCTGAAGGACCTTCATCGGAGGAGGGGCTTGCTATATTCAGCTTGTTTCGTCCTCTGCTATTTTTTTTTTAGGTTTTTTTGAGACAGGGTCTCACTTTGTAGTTCAGGCTGGCCCTGAGCTCAGCCTCCAACTCACATCACAGCAATCCTCCTGCCTCTGCCTCCCGAGTGCTGGGATGACAGGCGTGAGCCACCACGCCTGGCACTGTGGTATGTGGTACTGGTTGCTGCTGGGTGTGAGTCTCCATGCCCAGTATGGTATGTGGTTACCGAGGATCGAACCCGGGCCCTTGCATTTGCAAGACAGACACTGGAACCACTGAGCTAAATCCCCGGCCTGTCCTCTGCTATTTTTAAGTCTTCCCCATACACCTTTCCTCCACTTTCTCAGTGACTGGGGAAAGCCCAAAGTATCTCCAGAGGAGAGGTCCACAGGAAGAGGCTCCTCCACTGTGTCCAGCTGCAGGGACTAGAGCCCTGGAGACACCTGCACTGAAATGCAGTGCAAACCTCCAAGCCACTTCTGCATTTCTGACCCTCAGAAATGCGGAGGCAGCTGGACGTGGTGATGCACACCTGAGAAGATCACTGAGTTCGAGGCCAGTGAGTCTGGACCTCGCAGTAAGTCCGAGCCAGCCTAGACTACATAGCAGGACTCTGTCTCAAACAACAAAACAGAAACTGTGACCTAATAAACACTGGCTATTTTTTTAAATCTTTATTGGTACATTAAATATACACATCATGATTGCACTCCATAATGGAGATTTGTACCAGTAACACTGGCTATTTTGAGTCACTAAGTTTGGGGTAATTCGTTATGCAGCAAATGATAATTATGACATTACTGACTTAACTCCTGTTATGGAAGATTAGGTTTTGGTTCTGACACCTCTTTTCAAATGCTACCCTATAGTCTCCCCATCTTTCCAAAATAATTAGATCAAACTTTGGATGACCCAGTATTTAGAGTTGCATTACTAGAGCTGAGAGTGATGGCGCATGCCTATAATCCCAGTACTCAGGAGGCTGAAGCAGGAGAAGCGCTGTGAATTAGAGGCCAGCCGGGCTCCCCAGTAAATTCAAGGCCAGACCAGACTACATAGTGAGACACCCTCTCAAAAACACCAAAGGGGTGGGGATGTAGCTCAGTGGAGCCGAACCTGCCTGTAAGCTCTAGGTCCTGGGTTCAACCCCATAGGGGAGTGTGGGGGGTTACGCACCCAAGCCATGGTGTACACTGCTCCATGATGCCTTTCCTTTTTGTGCAGCTTTTACTTTGCTGGAGTGTGAAACTCCTTTTAAGTGACTGTCAGGCACTGATCCAGAGTCTCCCCCTGGGGACCCCTTTCCCTGTCCCTCTGTGGGAAGCTCCAGTCCATGGGTCCCATTCGGTTCCCTTATCTATTCTTTCATTCTGGAGTGTGTCTTCTCGGCAGTGGGTTTATGAACACGTGTCTGAAACATCCTTATCCTCAAAATCTGCTGCCAGAAAATTAAACTTCTAAGTTGGGAAAATTTTTTTTCCTGTTAGAATTCTGAAAGAAGCCTTTTAGCATGAATTCTGAAAGAAGCCTTTTAGCTTAATGCTTTTGAGAAATCTAATGCCATTTTGAATAACAAGACTAAGGGACTGTTCTTTTTTTTTTTTTAAGATTTTTTGAGACAGGATCTTGCTTTGTGGTTCAGGCTGGCCCTGAGCTCAGTCTCCAACTCACATCACAGCAATCCTCCTGCCTCTGCCTCCCTAGGGCTGGGATTACAGGCGTGAGCCACCACACCCGGTACTGTGGTATGTGGTACTGGTTGCCGCTGGGCGTGAGTCTCCACACCCAGTATGGTATGTGGTTACCGGGGATCGAACCTGGGCCCTTGCGCTTTGCAAGACAGGCGCCAGAACCACTGAGCTATATCCCCGGCCCTAAGGGCTGTTTTTTTCTAAAGCATTTAGAAATTTTTCTGGAAAGATCATTGCATATTATTTCTTTGGTAATTTCCTTTTTTTTTTTTTTTTTTTTTTGAGACAGGGTCTCTCTCTGTAGTTCAGGCTGGCCCTGAGCTCACTATACAGCCCTGGTAAGCCTTGAACTCACAGCAATCCACTTGCTTTTCCCTCCCAAGTGCTGGGATTACAGGCGTGAGCCGTCATGCCTGGCATTGTGGTATGTGGTTACCGGGGACTGAACCAGGAACTCTGCACTTGCAAGGCAGATGCTGGAACCACTGAGCTAAATTCCTGACCCTCTTAAGTAATTTTCATCCCTTTAACATATCTGTTTTCTCTTCCTAAACTTCCACTAATATTGATAAACTCTTGGAGTAAGCTAGTGTTCTTATCTCTTCTATTTTCCATCTCTCTCATTTGATCTATCGCCTAAGAACTTTTAAAACCATATCTTTTAATCTTTCTGTGGTGTAGTATTTTTGGATTTTTTGGGGGTGGGCTATCGTATTTGTAACTTCCAAGAGGTCTTTCTCTGCAGGTTCTTTTTTTTAGAATTTTATTTACCTTTAAAAAAATAATTTGATCTTTCAAGACTATGAGATTTTAATTTCTCTTGGTATATACATAATAAAGTGGGTTTTTTCTCTTCTCTCTTAATTTTACTACTTCCTTTGAGTCATTTCTTCTTCTATCTTTTCTAATGTTATAGGCTTTCCTTCAATGTCAGATAGCATCTGCTTGTCTGTTCATACCTTTTAAGCTGTCAGAAAGCTCTACCAGACTATATTTGTCAAGTTTTGGTCTTCTCATCTGGGTGATCAGGCAAGAATCTGACCTTTTTATTGTGGATCCCTAGAAGCTGTCACTGTCCGCAGGATTTTTCTTGAGTGGCACCTTTGGATTTCGTGTATAGAACACCTGCTGCAGACACTCTAGAAACCGACTGAGAAAGAGAAAATGTGCTTATTCATTAGTAAGACTACATCTCCAAGCCCCTTTGGGCTCACTCTGCGTTTCCCTTTTCTTCAATGTGACTGGCTGCGTGTGGAGCGTGGAGCGTGGAGCGCGTCCTTTAGCACCTACGCTTCCACTCCTCCCTGGGTCGGGCACTGCTCTCAGAGACTCCTGACTATCTTCCTGATTTCACCACTGGGTCTCCAACTCCAGAGCCGCTGCAGGGCTCCGCAGTGCAAATCCTCTTCCTCTTCATTACCCCCGGACAGAGCTTCCAGTCCTCTGACCCACTAGGTTTGGCCACACACCTCTGAGTTGATTTCTCACTTGCTGATAGCTCTTTCTTCTCTCTCTCTCTTTTGTGTGCATGAGATAGGGTCTTACTCTGTAGTTTAGGCTGGCCCTGAGCTCACTATGTAGAGCAGGCCAGCTTCGAACTCACAGCAATCCTCCTGCCTGTTCCTCTTGAGTGCTGAGATTACAGGTGTGAGACACCACGCCTAGCACTGTAATATGCGCTGCCAGAGATCAAACTCAGGACCTGTGCTTGCCAGACAGATGCCAGAAGCACTGAGCTAAATCCCTGGCCCATAGCTCTTTCTTCTCCTACTATCATTTCAAAAGAATGATGGGAGGAATTAAAAATTAATGTTCAAAATTAATGTTCAATCTGTTGTGTTTAAGTGTTAGGCTTTGTTTTTTTGACCTAGAAAATCATCAAAGGACAAAAGAATAAGCTGAATATTGACCTGGTTTCCCCAGGAAAAAAATTCAGTTAAGTAGAACACAGGTCTATCCTGGGATATGCTAGCTGGATTACATCTGAGTTCTGTGTTTAGTTAAGGGGAACAAGAAATGTATCTTTGTTTAGATGAAGGAGACCATGCTGGGGAAGGGTCTGAAGCCCCATCTTATGAAGAATGGCTAGAGGACAGTCCGGGAAAGGCAGGTGCGTCAGGATGGTTGTGCTCAAACCTGAGATGAGCTATCAGGTGGATGGGGCAGATGCTGATGAAAAGCGAAGCAGACTGTAGTTTACCGTAAAGAGTAAGAGGCCATGGGGGCCAGGGATTTAGCTCTGTGATTCCGGCGCCTGTCTTGCAGGCCAAGGGCCCGGGTTCGATCCCTGGTAACCACATACCATACTGGGTGTGGAAACTCACCCCAGCAGCAACCAGTACCACATACCACAGTGCTGGCCGTGGTGGCTCACGCCTGTCATCCCAGCACTCGGGAGGCAGAGGCAGGAGGACTGCTGTGATGTGAGTTTGAGGCTAAGCTCAGGGCCAGCCTGAACCACAAAAGCAAGACCCTGTCTCAAAAAAAAACTAAAAAAAAAAGAGTAAGAGGCCATGACCTAAGAATATTTAAGGAGGTCTGGCTGCTTCTAAAACTCTGTGGCTACTTAAGGGGCCTTCTAACTCTATAATCCTATGAGACTCCAGTTTGTGAAAACCTTTTAAAATTAAAAACACTTTCATTTATAATCTCAGCTTTAAAATGCTACCTTTTTCTCTTCTTTCTTTCCTCCTCCTCCTTTTTTTTTCTTTTAAAGATAGGGCTTGCTTAAAATCTAGGTTGGCCTTGAAGTGGCAATCCTTTTGCCTCAGCCTACTAAGTATTGGGTTTACAGGTGTGTCCTGCCATGCTCAGCAAAAAAGAAAAATGGCACTTTTAAAAAAATGAGAGTCATTTATTGAACCTCATCAATATGCCACAATTGTATCAAGTACCTATTATGCTCATTTCCTCATTTTTATTTCTACTAGTACATGCTGGCAGTACATATGACTATATCCACCGAGGGAGCTAGTTCATGTGTGTAGCATGTCCGAATCATTTCCTCATTTTAGTTTTCACAGCTCTGAGGCTGAGTCATGACCTCTTCCCCCATGTGCACAGTCCACACCCGGCACCCTGACCCGGCCTCTTTACCAGTGCAGGAAGCAGCATTTGTGACTCACATTTTACAGATGAGGAAATGAAGATAAAGAAATTGAGTAGTTTGCCGGTGAGGTGGTGGAATGCCTGTAACCCTCGGGCTTGGGAGGCTAAGGAAGGAGGATCAGCACAAATGCGAGGCCAGCCTGGGCTACATAGCAAGATGCTATCTCAAAAAACAAAAGACAAAAATTTAAGTAGTATAATCAAAGTCACACGGTGTTATTTGAAGGAGAATTATTTATACTTGAGTTATGTACTCGTGGGGCTTGAGACCCAGGAGACAATATAACTTCCAACATGAGTTCTCAAGATAATTGAGAAATTTTAAAGACTGAAAATAAAAACCCTACATGTGCTTAAACTGTGTAGGACAAACGTATGTACACACATGTGGGCAAAGCACAGACAGGAAGGTTCCAAGGCCAAGGCTTTCCTCGCTGTCACTATTGTAGTGGTGACACCACACGTCCAGCGCCTCTGGCCTAGAGTTCCGCAACGTGCACCACTGGACGAATTGGGAAGAGGGTGCGCTTGATCTCCTTGCTCTGCTTTTTATCACTGCATGTGACTGCAGTTATCTTAGTGTTCACTTAGAAAAGGACAAAAGCCAATGAGAAATCAAAGTGTTGCTTTTTCACAGACAAATGTGAAAGTGGAAACTAAGGTTTCTGTAAGAAGACAAGTGGGTAGCCTGGTACAATATGTGGAATTACACAGGCCCATGCAAAGGCCATTTTCCCCGGTAAGATGCAGCTACACACTGTTTCGATCTCCTGCAGGTGGCTGGACAGCATGAACTGGCATGAGAAAATTTAGGAAAAAAAAGTCAGTGAGGGACCTATACCTGATTGGCCAGAACACTTAATGAGTTTGGATGCTGCTCTACCTCTAAGACACCTGTTATCTGCCCCTTCTAAAGCAACACTTCCACAGAGTACTATAAATGAAATGGCATCAGATGGCAAATCTGAAGTCTTTGTAAGAGTCAGGGTCAAAGTGGAAAGCAGGCTGGAATGAAACAAATGCATTTATGATGCGCAGGAAGCACTCTGAACGGAAAGAGCTAACCCACCCACACGCGTGGGAGCCGTGAGGCTGGCTCAGGACCTCGTCTCTGGTGTGCTCACTCCACACGCGGGGCCCTGAGCCGGCCTCCTGAGCACTGTGCAGTCATCTGTGAGGACAGCATCTGCGAAGCAAATCAGAGGCCATCGTGGGACTTCCTGGGTACCTACGTCACCCGTGAATTAGCTGCTAAGAAAAAAAGTCGATTGAACTGGAAAGTCCAAACCACCTCCACAAAAACCACAGCAAAGATGCAGCTCTCATGCTGCTTATGTTGCAGGGGAAAGGTACACAGCCTCTTTCTGAGTGAGGCTCCACATAACACACAGAGAACGAAATATTCCTACTTGCCTGCAGGGTTCGTCTGTAACTTTAAGTCTTGTTAGCAATGTGGTTTGGAAAATTACAAAACGAGCCGGAGTTGCATGCAGGGGAGGGAGACTAGGTTCTAACAGTCACGACGTAACGAGTTCAGACACGTTCTAACTCCACTGCCCTCGGCTTTTAAAATCATCAACACACAGACATGGTGGTGGGCACCTAGAATCTTACTAGCACTGTGAGGCTGAGGCAGGAGGATCAAAAACTGAATCTAGCCTGGGCAACTTAGCAGCTCAGCTAAGGTCCTGTCTCAAAATTTTAAAAAAGCGGTGGTGGTAGGTGGGGAGTGTCTTGGTACAAAGGTCCTGGGTTCAATCTCAAGTACTAAAAAAATTATGAAAATACTATTCCTTTGATGAATGTTAAATATCAACATGGCCTGCATGATTCAAGTATACATACAAAGGGAAAGTACAGGTATGAATCTAAAGAAATAGGCAAGCAGTCAAGGATTCTACAGCTCACTAAAGTGTTAAGAAACCAGGCAGGTAAAGTAAAGAAGGAATTCTGAGCTCATCAGGCCACTCTGTGGGCCATAGCATGAGCTGGAAGGGTACAAGCACCTGTGAGGACTGCGACCAGGAGCCCGGGGCTGGGCCAGACGGAGAACAGCAGACCTCGGCCTCCAGCGTGTGGGAAACAGGAGAAGAGGCTGGAGTCAGCCAAGACCTTGGACTCAGACGTCCTCTTACCCGACAGACTGGGATGGGAGGAGAGGAGGAGAGGCATCAAGATGACTCCTGGGTCACTGAGTGACTCGATACATGGGGTGCCGCTCATGTACAAGGATAAGGTCAGGGGAGCAAGATCGAGTGGGGTTTTGGGCAAGCTGACACTAAGTACCTGGGAGACATCCAAACAGATACCATACAGAAAGAAGACGGAGAAATCTGGAACAGAGCTGAGTCTGGATGCAACTGATAAATCTGTGAATTGTCAGTGTAGAAGGGAGATCACTTTGGAGAGCTAAAGTGTGAAGAAAAGAGAGTGTAAGACAGTTCCGAAGAACTTCCACACCTAGAGATGCATATGCAAAGAAGGGGTGCATACAGAAATGAAGAAAGCGAAAGGGAAGAAGGGGAAAGTCTGAAAATAGTAGGGGGCAGGAGCGGCGGCAGCCATGAGGCACCAAGGTGGCATTAACCTGCAGGGGGCCCCCACTAGCTGTCAGCTTGGTCACTCTGATGCATCAGAACTCTTAAAACTGCTTGAGATCAAATAGCAAAGTGAAGGAAGATGGACATGGACATCATTTAACCAAATCGCCAGGGCCACTCTAAATTCCTGAAGTGCTCACAGGAGAAAAGTGTCATGGAGACCCAGCTGGTGGTCCTGGCCAGCTGGGTCTTGTCTAGAGGCATGGTTCTGTGCTAAGTCTAAGTTCTGCGCTGACTGTCTCGGCCTGGCCGCCAGCACACGTGCAGACCTGACAGCGCACTCCTGCCACGGTGAATGAGAAACATAATGGGGTGGAAAGGCTTTGGCGCAGACCCAAGGTGCTTAGCATTTTCTCAGCAGGGCCTCAGAATTGCAACATCACTGTCCCGACACAAAGCGCTCTATGATGCCATGAAAATACCTAGCACAGCACAGGAGATTAGCAGAGATTTGCAGAAGTTATTGTACCACCCCAACTGAAGGTGTAAGTGACTGAAATCCTCCTAAGTTCAGTCTGAGGCACAGAACCACGGTGCAGAGATTAAGACTCTGCATTTTAGGTACTATTCTACGTGAACTGCCCCAATTTCACCCTTCCTCAGGCTTGCAGGTGAGGGCAGAGGCCTCTCAAGAGAAGGCTGGGGATACTGGTACTCACGCTACTGGACAACATCGGAAAGCCCAGCACTAAAGGTCATATTTGCCAGTTCCTTCACCCTGCGCCCGGCCCAGGGCAGAGAGCAGGCACGAGCTGCACAGCACATACCTACAAGGCACTAGTTTCCAAGCCAGTGGTTACCTTTCTTTTTTTAATTTTTATTTTTCTTGTTAACCTTTCTTGAATGACCTGGGCAAATCTCTTCTCTTTATCTTCCTGAGCCTCAGTTTCTTCATTTGTAAAATAAGGGACCAGATCAGGTTTCTCAAGAGACCTTAGGTGTAGTAACAACAGTACTTAGCACAAATTTAGAGAAGCTCCTTCTTTTCATTGCGATCCTGTCTATGTACCTTTTTTTTTTTAGGCTTTTTGAGACAGGGTCTCGCTTTTGTGGTTCAGGCTGGCCCTGAGCTCAGCTTCCAACTCACATCACAATCCTCCTGCCTCTGCCTCCTGAGTGCTGGGATGACAGGCGTGAGCCACCACGCCCGGCACTGTGGTATGTGGTACTGGTTGCTGCTGGGTGTGGGTCTCCACACCCAGTATTGTTATGTGGTTACCGGGGAATTGAACCCGGGCCCTTGTGCTTGCAAGACAGGCGCCGGAACCACTGAGCTAACTCCCCGGCCCCTGTCTATGTACCTTTGAAAAGTAAGTGGACACATATATTCCTGGCCGTGGACCAAGCGGTGCTGTGAACCCTGGCCCCTAAAGCAGGCAAGGCTCAATATTCAACCAGGAGAAGTAGCAGAACAAAAATCTGAGTTGGGACTAATCTGACATGGGGGTTCCCAAAGAAAGCAAAGTGTGCCCACGATCGATTTCTCTCTGACAGAAAACATTTCATTGCTATTGCTCCTTCCTCTGAGAGGATCACAATGAACATAATAAAATAAACAGTTGTGTGCCCGCTGATGTAGAGGGAATACCTTTGGGATCTGTAGGGGTTAAGTCTAAGCTTTTAGTCAGTCACAGGGATGCACAATAAATAGAAATCTGTAACTTTCCTAGGGAACAGATCGAGCCATAAAGGCCATGAGGCTGATGTGAAAGAATGTCTATGAAATAGAGAAGTGAAGAGCTGGGCGGGGTGGTGTCCCAGCCTCTAGAGGGCTGGGTGGGAGCCACTGGAGACCGTTAGTTTGAGGCCAGCGCAAGCAACACTGGGAGAGAGCTCATCTCAAAAAAATAAATAAATAAATAAAAAGAGCCAGGGATGTAGTTCAGTGGTTCCAGCACCTGCCCTGTAAGCCACTACCAGTAAACAAACAAATAAAATAAGCCCAGCACTGAGGGAAGATGATCAGAACACTGCAAGTTCTAGATTAGCAGGCAATTTAGTTAAGTCCTCGTCTCAAAATGAAATAGAAGGGCTGGGGATGAGGCCAGGTGTGATGGCACACGTCTGTAATCTCAGCACTCAGGAGGCTGAGGCAGGAGAAGTGCAATAAATTTGAGGCCAACCTGGGCTACACAGTGTACATAGTGAGACCCTGTCTTTAAAAACTGCAGAGGGCAGGAGTAATTATGGCCAATAAGCACAGGAAAATGCAAATCAAAACCATGGGCTAAAACTTAACATTCATGAGGACAGTTATTAACAGAATAATGGACAATAAATAAGATGTATTAGTAAAGATGTGGAGAGAGTAGAACCCTGTACCTGGCTGATGCGAATGTCTGTAAAACGGTGCATCCACTGTGGAAAAGTTTGATGATGATGCCTTGGAAATGTTAAGTACAGAAACACAGGGATGGTGGGGCACATATGTCATCCCAGCACTTGGAGGCTGAGACAAGAAGACTGTGAGTTCAAGGCCACCCTGAGCACGTGATGAAACCTTGGTTTGTATTTTTTTTAAGTGTGCGTGTGTGTATGCATGCATGTGCATATGCGTATGTAATAGAAAGATTAAAATAGGGTCCAACGACTCTACTCCTAGGTAGATACCCAAAAGAATTGAAAACACTCAGATACTTGTACACCAATAACTATAGTTGCATTATGCACAGAAAGCAAAAGTGAAAACAACCTGAGTATGTATCAGTAGATAGATGGATAAACATGAATAAAAATAATGTGATACACATAGTGAACACCATTCAGCTTTAAGAAGGATGAAAATCAAGACAATGAGAGACAAGGCTCAGGTTGAGAAAAAGTATTTGCAAGAGACACATCTGAAAAAGACTATCACTCAAAACACAGAAAGAATTAAAACTCAACAAGAAAACAACAAAATTTTTAAAAAGCCAGAAAAACTACAGAAACCTCATCTAGGAAAACACAGATGGTGAATCAGCCTACAAAGATCTGATCAGCTAACTGCAAATGTGAACAATGAGCTGCTGAGCTGCCGCGCACTCTCATCAGAACGGCCCAAACCGGAAACACTAGGGACCAAGCTCTGGACAGGACCAAGAACAAGAGGAATGCCAGGTGGTTCAGTGACTTTCTCAAGTTTTTTGTTGTTGCTGGGACAGGGTGTCATTGGGCAATGCAGAATGTCCTCCAGTCACCATGTAGCCCAGGCTGGCCTCAAACTCACACTGATCCCCATGCCCTGGCCTCCCAGGTGCCACCATGCCCAGCTGGTACAATTACTTTTTTTTTACTGGGTACTGGGGACTGAACTGTGGACCCTGCACTTGCAAGGCAGGTGTCAGAACTATTGAGCTAAATCCCTGGCCCTGGTGCAGTTACTTTGGAAGATAGTTTAGTACTTAGGAAACAGAATACATTTTTTAACATATGATCCAGCAATCATGCTGCTTAATATTTTCCCAAAGGAGATGAAAACTTACATGCACACAAAAACCTTCATGGAGAGGTACTATAGAAACTTTACTCTTAATGGCCAAAACTAGCCAGGCATGGTGGCACACACCTGTCATCCCAGCACTTGGGAGGCTTACGCAGAGGATTACCTAGAGTCTTAGGCTGGTCTGGTTTACACAGTGAGTTCAAAGCCAGCCTGAAGGGTACAGCAAGACCCTGTCTCACAAAACAAATCATAACTGCCAGAACTTGGAAGCAACCAAGATATCCTTTAGTAGGTGAATGGATAAATGAAGGGTAGTACATCTGGGCAGAAGAGTATCACTCGGCCCTAGAAAGAAATGCACTAGCAAACCATGAAAAGGAAAATCCCTAAATGCATCTCAGTAAGCACAAGAAACCAATCTGAAAAGGCTACAGACTGTACAATTCAAACTACATGGAGTTCTGGAAAAGGTAAAACTATGGGAGAGTGTAGAAGGGCTGGTGGCTGGTAAGGTTGGAGTGAGGTGATAGAGAAACAGAGGTCTTCAGGGCAGTGCAATTGCTCTCTATGACAGTGTAACACTGGTTATATTATCACTACACATTTGCCAAAACCCACAGAACATATACCAAGTGCTGACCCTAATGTCAATTACAGACTTGGGGTGACAGTAACATGTCAGTGTAGAGTCATTGACTGCTCAAAGGTACCACTCTGGGCCAGGACTGTCTCACAGTGGAGGAGTTCGGAGTATATGTGAGGATGTGTGGGAAATCTCTGTACCTTCTGCTCGGTTCTGCTGTGAAAGTCAAACTGCTCCAAGAAATAAGGCTTATTTTAAACAATGAAATTGTGGTGGAGCTGGGTGGTACAGTCCTGTAATCCCAGCATGGAGGGAGACTGAGAAAGCAGGATCACAAATCTGCCTCCCCTCAGGGCAACCTAATGAGATGCTGTTCACAAAATAAGAACAAAGAAGGGCTAGGATGTAGCTGAGTGGTTCAGCGTCCCTGGGTTCCATTCCCAGTAAGACACACACACACACACACACACACACACACACACACACGCACACACTCTGATTCATGTCACAACATAGATATGAATCTTTAAAACATATGCCAGGTACAAATGGATAATATTGTATGATTCGTACACATGGGGTTTATAACAGGTAAAAGACAGATGAGAAAGAGATATTTCATTAAGCAGGGTAACATGGATGATAAACACATGAAAAGACATTCAGCATTACTTGTCACCAGGGAAATTTAAAATCACAATGAGATCACTATAAATGAACAGACTAACCCAAATTAAAAATAGTAACAGTAATAATTGCTGGTGAGGATACAAAAGAACTGGGTCACTTATTATTTTAGTCTGGATTTTCTGAAGAAATAGGAAATTATTTTTTATGTTGTGTGTGTAAATACACATACGTATGTACATACAGAAAGGAGACTTATTTTGAGGGAGTGGCTCACATTATTGTGGAATTCTCAAATCCAAAGCCTGTAAGGCAGGCTGGCAGGCTGGACATTTAATACAGCAGTCAGAATTCAGAAATATGCATGGCAGGCAAGCAGGCTGGAAATTCAGGAAGGGTGTCTCTCTTGCAACTCTGAAGGGCAGGGAACTTTGGACCAAAGTCCGGGCCGTGGGCATGCCTGCTGGGCGCTTTGGCCCTGACTACATCTCCAGAACTCTCTTGGAATTCTGATGCAGAAGTACTTCCTCGGGAAATCCTATGGTTTTGTTTCCGTTCTGTGGTGCAAGGGATCAACCTCAGGGCCTTGTGCACACTCCACCGCTAAGTCACATCCTCAGCCCAAAACAAGTATCAATCTTTGTTCTAAAGACTACCACCTGAAAGAGATCCACTTACATTACGGAGAGTAATAGGCTCAAGTCAAAGCCTACTAATTAAAATGTTAGTCACATCTAAAAATATCTTCATGGCAATATCCAAACTGGTTCTGACCACCCTGTGCCTCGTGGTCTATCTAAGCTGACATATAAAATTAACAACCACAATCATGCAGGCCAAAGGGAATTGTAGGTACAGTCAGCCTGGAAAATCACTTGCTTCTAAAACTGGAGACACACGTACCATAATATTCAGAAACTGAACACTTGGACTTATCCTACCGGAGTGGGGGGAACCTAAGCAAAATCCAGTATATTTCTGTGGCTTTATCTGTAGTGGTCAAAAATGAGAATGCCCTTCAGTAGGTAAATGATTAAATAAACTGTGCATAACACAGCATGGAATACTACTCTCAAATATAAAGGAAAAAAATCAATACATCCAGCAGCCCTGGATGGACTTCAAGAGCATTAAGTTGTATTAAAAAGAGTCAACCTCAGAAAGTCCTATGCTGGGTGATTCCATTTTGATACCATTCTCAAGGTGAAGAGGAAGAACAGACCAATGGTTGCCAGAGATCAGGGATGGTGGTGGGTGGTGAGGGGATGGGAGGGGTTGGAAGGGGTGACACCAGGAGATCTCGGTGGCTATGGAACAGCTGTGATCTGCAGAAGTCACACTAACTCTGACAAAAGCAAGTGGTGGGGGCCTGGGCTGGGGAATACGAGTTCCACCCAGGAGTGAGTATACGTTTCGTGTTTCCTGGAACAGTCTGGGAATTAATACCCAGTTTTTATTAAATGAATGAAATTTCTGACAGTCCACTTGACATCTGCTGGAGTCAAGTTGTATCAGCTCCTCCTACTTTGTGCTGACCTACTCCATCCAGTTTCATTCCCACCATCCTCTTTTTCTAGCTGGCTGGTGATTTCCCCAGTTGCCCTGTTCCTCTGCTGGGATCCTTACCTGTTATTTTTCTGTATAGTGCATTATTCCTGAGGCAGGTGCCTGAATCGCGGAACTAAATCCCCAAGATCCCCTTCTGCTGGACTTCCTGACTTCCAGGCAGTCAGTTCTCCTCTTGTGGAACCTGGTGCAAGTCCCAACTGTGGCATGTACCTTATACTGTCTCTAAAAAATGTCCCTCGTTCAGGCTGAATATTCTCCCTACAGAAAGGAAAGTCGTGGCCCAGCCCTTGACACAATGTCCCATGCATGAGTGTCCTTTATGGATCCTCAAGCCTGTATCACCTGAAAGGTTGTGCATCTGAGATACAAACAAGGGACAACATATCCAGTGAATGTCACCTCTTCCCAACAATAGCCTTTCTAGCTCAGGACAGGTGGAGCTGGCCAAAGTGGGAGTTCAAAGGTACCAAAGCACAGGTAGTGTTTAACAGCATCTGGAAACGCAGGTGACTGAAGAAAAAGGTGACAAGACATAGGGGCGACTTATCAAGGCCTTGCTTGCAGGCTAACAGTGGATTCTGGCCAGAAGAAATAAACAGCCACACTTGCGACCTTGCTCAGGTGGGTTTCTGAACAAGATGGCACATGGAAGTGACAGGTGTATCTTTCACCTTAAATGTGAACGGCCCATCCACCAGCCCAGATTTCAGGCAGAGGAACACTTGTCTACCCACAAGAAGAAATGATCAGGCCTCACACAGGCACCTGGCCAGGAAACCATCGGCACGGATAACGAACAGTTCTGAACCTGCTGTTGATGGAGCTCGGTCTCTGCTCCAGGGGCCCCACTGAGCAGTGACCAGGAAGGAGCCGACAGAGGAAGTGACTGACCAGGGGACACTAAAAGCAGACTTGTGGCGACAGCTCCACATAAAGAGCTGGCTGGCACCTTCAGACTTGTCCCCAGCCCTTCCAAATCCTCCCTGCCCCATATCCAGCAACAAAAGGAGGCAGTAGGAGGGCTGAGTCCTCAGGAACCACTGTACTAACCTCAAATAATCTGGATGGTTCTTACCAGTCCAGCCACTTTCCAAGGGAGCTCAAAGTCACAGTCTGCACCCAAGCTGCCTCTTCAATCCCACTTCCCACCTTGCTTCTCCAGGCCTTTCTCACCTGTGAAATAAGCACGTGTGTGCTCTCCTCCCTGTGCCTCTGTGCAGCCTATCTCCCAGCCTGGAAAGCCTCTTCCCATCATTTCTGTCTGTCTGTCTGTCTGTCTGTCAGAGATCTGTTCAGCCTGCAAGGTTCTGACCAAAAACCATTCTTTCCACGAAACCATCGCCCTCCCACTGACATGTAAAGAGTTGCCACCCCTGGTGTTGGGGATGGCTGCACTCTTACAGAACTGACAATGCCACACTGTTCTGTAACTAACCAACGAGCATCTACTTCCCCATACATTCGGACATCAAAGGCAGAGACTGAGTCCTTGGTGCCCCAGGTACTGAGCAAAGCACTGAGCACAGGTGAGTGTGCTTTTCCAGGACGCTGACTGAGGAGCACCTCAAACTCAATCCAAGTGCCCTTTGGAGTTAATTCAGCACTTTGGAGCCCTTGGAATGTGCCAAGAATCACAAATGGATAACCGAAGGCCTACAGACTTCAAGAGCTTGTCCTCTAGAGGGGAAGAAAAACACATTCACACCATGTTCAGTATGAGAATGGGGGTAGGAGTAAAATGTTAAGTCCATGCTTCTTGGCATACAGAAGCTGGAAATCATCAGGTGCGAGTTGGAGCCTGAAATTCTGCCATTTCCAATGGGCTCCTGGGAAATGCAAAGGTTACTGGTCCAATGATGGCACTCTGAGATGAGGAGGGCTAGGCAGTGTGTGTGTGTGTGTGTGTGTGTGTGTGTGTGTGTGTGTGTGTGTGTAGGGGACAGTTAACTACACCAGGAGAGACAGGAGACCTTTGTCTTCAGAGATGGGCTCCACGCAGCCCCTCGATGTTGACTGAACAGGGGAACAAAAAGAAGACGGCATGGGTCTCTGTCAAACATAAGCCAGGTGGTGGCATACAGGTGTGTCAGCTTGCTAACTACACAAAAACCCTTGAGTGCTTCAGGAGGTCAGAAGAGGGAGCCCTGGGTCACCTCACAGCCTTAATAAAACAATGCGGGGACCTGGATTTAGCTCACTGGTTCTGGTGCTTGTCTCACAAGTGGAAGGTCCCAAGTTTGATCTCCAGTAAAAGAAAAAAAAAAAGAGCCAGCAAGCTGATCATGAAGACTGCAGGGACCCAGAGGAGGAGGCTGGAAGGGGCACGGCTGGCAGCCCTGGAAAAGCCCTCAGGAACAGTAATCGGCCCCAGAAAGCCTTAAGCTTCTTCCCTTGCGTCTGAGACACCAGGGACAGCGACGGATTTCTCTGTGCAGCTTAGAATAATCGCAGATCCAGTCAAATCAGCAGTCCTTCACTAAATCCCACAGAAAACTAGGTGCCACCTGTCGCTTTTGCGTTCCCGCTACCACCATATGCCAGGATAACTTAAAGGGCTGGTCCACAGACACGGGGAAGGCAGGCTTTGCCCACCACACAGTACAGACAGTGCAATGGCTCCGTGGACTTCTGGCTCCCTGACAGTTCCAGTTCTGGGTTTCATGTTAGCAATGTCTGAGTGTTCCCAGGAATACAAGGAATCAGTCAAATGGAGCGAACTAGCAGAAGTAGAGCAAAACTTAGGAAACAAGTGTTTTCCAGTTTTGTGAAAAGGCAACTTCTTTTTGTGATGGAATGAATAAAGTAAGATTTCTGTCCCTTCCTCCTGCACCAAGAACCAGCCAGAAATAGTCTCTCTTTCTCTGGCTGTCAGCATCCTCTCTCCTCACAACAGGGACAGAGCACAGGGGAAATTCTGTGTGCTCGTCATGAACTGTGGACTATGCAGACCACCGCCCTACACTCTGTCCTGATGGTTCATGGGAAAGTGAAGGATTACTGCTGGCTTCATTCATTCATAAAGGTTTTTGCTCGGTGCTGGGGCTGAACCCGGGGCCTCAGGCAGTGCACTCACACTACCAGCTCCCCAAGCAGAGCATGAAGTTGGGCCTGGACAAGCCAGCTCTCTGATCTCTTGTCCTACCACTTTTCTCTTTGGTTGCTTCATTTTTACCAGGTCAACTTCCTGCTATTTTCCCGAAATGCCAAGTATGCTCTGACCTCGGAACCCTGTATCACACAGAATATTCCTGCCTGGGCGTCCTGGGGTCACTCGCCCCATTCTTTTTTTCTTTTTAGGTTTTTTTTTTGAGACAGGGTCTCACTTTTGTGGTTCAGGCTGGCCTTGAGCTCAGCCTCAAACTCACATCACAGCAATCCTCCTGCCTCTGCCTCCCGAGTGCTGGGATGACAGGCGTGAGCCACCACGCCCGGCACTGTGTGATGTGGTACTGATTGCTGCTGGGTGTGAGTCTCCACACCCAGTATAGGTATGTGGTTACCGGGGAATCGAACCCGGGTCCTTGCGCTTGCAAGACAGGCGCCGGAACCACTGAGCTAACTCCCCGGCCCACTCGCCCCATTCTTCACTCCTGTCTCTACTCGGGTTGCTCCGGCCTCTAACAGAAACCACACCCTAGGCCCCGACCTCGCTTCACTTCTCTTCACAGCACCTGGCACCACTGACACTTACGGGGTTTTTGTCATTGCTAGGGTTTGAAGCTGGGACTTCCAACCTAACAGGTAAACGCTCTCTCACTGGGCCTTTCACACCTGCTTAGCTGTTTACTGTCTGCTTCCCCATTAGAGAAGCTCACATCCCAAAGGTGTGGCCCACTCTACCCGCCCGCTGTACTGCAGCTCAGAAGACAGAGCTTGGCCTGGGGAAAGTACCGACTTACCCTGAGCACACTGCTGAGTGAGAAAATGGGAAGCCACTCTGAGTAGGGGAATAAGACCAGAGGTAAACCTGACAAAAGCAAGCTGTTGGCTGCATAAGGATCATTCCCTAAAGACCTATAAGAATTTTCTCAACAAATGAATGACATTAAAGAAATAACAGAGCCAAATATGGTGGTGCACGCTTACTTACAATCCTACTACTCTGGGAGGCTGATGCAGGAGGATCGCAAGTTCAAATCCACTTAGTGAGACCTCTATCTCAAAAAATATAAATTAAAAAAAGGGACAGGAATATAATTCAATGTGAAGTCTCTGAGTCATGAAGTGGGGATAAATTCTGGGTTGGGTAAAAAATGAAGAGGCTGGGGCTAGGAATTTAGCACAGGAGTTCCAGCATCTGCCAGGCAAACGCAAGGTCCTGAGTTCAATCTCAAGTACCACATACCACAGTGGTGGACATGGAGGCTCACACCTATAATCCCAGAATATGGGAGGCAGAAGCAGGAGGATTATTGAGTTCAATGCTAACCTGGGCTACATAGTGAGTTCAGAGCCAGCCTGAACTACAAAGTGAGACCAGGTCTCAAAAAAAAAAAAAAAAGAGGCTGGCAATTGGTATAGTGATTTACTAAATATCAATAGATAATTCAATCTCAGCCCTGCTCTTGGAGTTGTAAAATTATAAATAATTATGCAATTGCTATTGTGATGAATGCCACAAAATACATAAAAGGGAGAAAATGAGCCAAAGCCGATTCCAAGTTCCAGACAGATGGACCTTAACAAAGAAAACACAAGAGATACCTCAGAAGGCCAAGATTCACTTTATTTATTTATTTTAATTTTTAGGTTTTTTGGAGACAGGGCCTTGCTTTGTAGTCCAGGCCAGCCTCAAACTCACAACAATCCTCCTGCCTTTGCCTCCCAAATGCTGGGATTACAAACATGAGCCACCATGCCCGGTTCCAAGATTCACTTTAGACCTAATGAGTACTAAGATTCATAGGAAAAATGGAAATAAATGCCTGTTAATCTCAGAACAAAGAAAGGGCTAGAAATACAGATAGGAAGCTATCTGTAATTTGAGATTATGCTAATACACCTCTACTTGGAAAGTGTGTTAGCATGGCAGGCTTTGCTGGTCACCAGGATGCTTTCACCAAGCTCATGTAATGCTGAGATTTCCTAATCACTCAAGAAAACCATGCAAAGTGGTGTGTGCCTCACTTAAATGTATTATCTCTTAGAAATCAATTTCTTTTTTTTTGAGACAAAGTATCACTTTGTAGTTCAGGCTGGCCCTGAATTCACTGTAGCTCTGGCTAACCTCAGACTCATAGCAATCCTCCTGTCTCTGTCTCCTGTGTGCTGAGATTACAGGTATAAGCCACCAGGCCCCGCATTGTGATATACGATGATACAGGGGTCAAACTCAAGACCTTGTGCTTGTGGGGCAGACACTGGAACCACTGAACTAAATCTCCAGCCGAGAAATCAATTTTGTAAGTGATAATTTAAAGTACAATTAGTAGGCCAAAGTAATACAATTTAGTGGTTTATTTTTGAGGTTTTTGTTTTTTTTAGACAGGGCCTCAGAATGAGGCTGGCCCTGCACTCATGATGTATTCTGGGCTGGTATCAAACTTGCAGCAATTCTCCTGCTTCAGCCTCTGACTGCTGCATTCATAGGTGTACATTATCATGTCTGGCTCACAATTTGGTTATTAACAGCTGAGGTAGCATATTACCAAAAATACAAAAGTAAGAAAGCTTATCCCTTAATATCAAATGTTTCTGATCAATGAGTTTGGATCCAGAGATAAATTTTTTTTATAATGTCACATAGCACTACAAGCAATCTCGTTTGACCATCTGGTTTTTTAAATTGTGACAAAATAGAAATAACATAAAATTTACCATTTTAAGCATTTTTGAGTACGCAATTCTGTGGCCTTAAGTTCATTCACATTGTTCTGTAAGTGTCACCTCCATCCATCTCTAGAACTTTTCATCTCAAACCAAAACTCTGACCCATTAAATAATAACTTCCCTTTCCTGCTTCCTCCCACGCTGACAACCACCATGCTACTTTCTGTCTCTGTGAATAGAACTGCTATAGTTCCCTTCTATAAGTGGAATCACATCTTTGTGCTTTTGGGGACAGCTTATTTCATTTAATATAGTGTCTCCTTTGTTTTTTGTTTGTTTGTTTTGGGTCAGAGTCTTGCTGTGTAGCCCAGTCTGACCTCTACTCACAGAGATTCTCCTGCCTCTGTCTCCCAAGCACTGGGGTTACAGCTTTAACATAGCATTTTCAAGGTTCATCTAAATTGCACCATGTATCAGAATCCTTCATTTTTAAGGCTTATTATATTCCTTGGAGTATGTCTATGTGTGTACATACTATTTTTGTTTATCCACCCATTGATGGACCCCTAGATGGTGCCTGCCTTTGGGCTAACATGAAAAATGCACCTATAATAACTGTGCACACATCTCTTCCTGAGTTTATTTCTTGTAAAGCATTTCTGTATCTCATCAGAAATTTTGCACACTCTGCCCAGACGTATCACTTATCCTGGGCCACATGTGAGCTATCAATCTTCCATTTTTCCTGGTCAAGCCCAAACTCTGCCCCCTTCGGTCAGGCCCTAAACACAGGAACCACGATCTGCAAGCACTGAGCGTCCTCAGCCTCCACCGAGACAGAGAGGGAGCACGGTGTCTCTCGCCAACGCTTCACAAACGTTCTGCTCCAGGTTCGAGCACAGCTATGTGGCTTTAAAGATGAGATACATGATTTAACAATACGTTCTTCTATGCAGGTGATTTACCTGTCAACCAGTATATCCCATGACCACCTGCAGCAGACTGGGAGCAGTTCCTCACTGCTGGGTCACCTGCACTTCTGTGTATATGGTGTCGAGGATAAGAACCAGGGGCTGGAACGTAGCTGGCAAGGGCTCCACACTGAGCTAGCCCTTCCCTTCATGTGTACTATTCAGGAGGAGACCCTTCTGAGGGATAGATACCTCACAGAGCAATAAGGTGACTGTAACTGTAGCCTGCTCCAAAGCTTTGAACTTCATAAAGGCCATATTAAAATATAATAGGGCCCGGTGTGGTGGCACACACCTGTTTTCCGGCAATTGAGAGGCTGAGGCAGGAGGACAGCCTGGGCTACACCATGAGATCCTGTTTCAAAACACCAATATATACATAAAATAGGTTAGTAAACTACAGCCAACTGAGTTGGTCCACATTTGGTTTTGTAAATAGTTTTATTGGAATACAGCCAACCTATACAGGGTATATAGTACTACATCAAAACTGAATAGTTGCAGCTGAAACTTGATAACCCACAAATCCTAAATACAACTTCTGCCAACTTCTAGTTCACACCGCACACTTTGGTTCACTCTTGGTGTGCCCGATGCACTTGCCTTGCCTTGTCATGACGTTCTTCCCACGGTCCCCCCCAGATAACCACAGGGAAGTGGATGGCTGCACACTGGAGCAATGAAATCTCCAGACTCCAGTGTAGGGAGGGAGAGGTGGGGACTCAGCTTTAGAGAAACCAAAGGTGGGGCCAAAGGGCAGACACAGGGGTCTCCTGGAAGAAACCACAAGGGACTGACTGTCTGCACTAAGAAGTTTCAGACACTGCCGAGCTGGCAAATCACCTCTGGTTTTCCAGACTGTACCTCTGGCTCTTTTCCCTTCTACATCGGGCAGCACCAACCACTCTCACCACTTAATCTATGTCTAAATTTGACAGCATTATCCAGGTATAACTCAAACAAGACAGATCAAAAGTGAATTTTTGATGAATATGGAATTCAAAGCTCTTGTGCTCTGCTCCTCTTAGGAACGTATTCTTCCTCAGCCTTAACCATTCATTAGAAAGACACATATTCAGACGGACACAAACACATGAAGAGGAAGGAATAATTGAATACTATTCAGAAGCACAGGTTTTCCATGACAATATCATTTTAAAACCAAAAGGAGTAAAAAAAAAAAAAAGAAGAAGAAGAAAAGAAAACCCATCTGAGTCAGGTACAGTGGCGCACACTTATAATTCCAGCTAGGGTCCTTGGAGCGGCTGAGGCAGGAGGAACATACGCATGACCACTGTGGACAAGACAGTGAGCTTTCATCCAAACACAACAAAAAGGTCAGGCATGGTGGTACACACACCAATAATCCCAATTCGCAGGATCATGGCGAGTTCTAGGCCAGCCTGGGCTACATAGTAGGAGTGAGGTCAAGGCTAGCTTGAACTATATAGCGAGATCCTATCTCAAAAAAATCCTCCAAAATAATAAAACATAAAAACAAGAGGCTGGGGGTTTAGCTCAGTGGTTCTGGAGACTGCCTTGCAAGTGCAAGGGCCCAGGTTCGATCTCCGGTAACCACATACAACATGCTGGACATGGAGACTCAGGCCCACCAGCAATCAGAACCACACACCACAGTGGGTAGTGGCTCATGCCTGTAATTCCAGCACTTGGGAGACAGAAATAGGAGGATTGCTGAGTTCAAGGCTGAGTTCAGGACCAGCCTGAACTACAAAGCGATACCCTATCTCAAAAAAATTCCTTTCTAGAAGATTACAGAAAAGCCTAAATATTTTTCTCTACTGAACTGGAACAGGGTGTTGCCCTGGGACATACACATCACCTCTACCTGTACTGAAAGATAACATGGAAGATGCTTCACACGTCAGCAGAGCAGGTGAATGATCTGGTAGGGGATGTAAAACCATCCCTTCTACTAATACAAAAGCAGCTATGTTGGATCTCAGCTAATACAGCTTTGCAGCCTCGGCAAATATCTTAATAGCTCAGGGCCTTAGGATTTGTTTGTTTATAATGTGCAAAATGGATGGCTTTGATAGAGGACCTCCACAGGCTCCTTTGCCTATGATTGTTCTAGCACTATAATTATCCTTGCATAAATTACTACACCACACATAATGACAATGCATCAGCAGGTCCTCATCTTATTTCCTAATATCCTTCTCCACCTCCGCTTTCATCATAAAGCAAACTGGCAAATTCCCAGACTCAAAAGCCAGCTTCAGCGCAAATTCTGTACCTGGATTTAGTGGATCAAAAGAAAATATTCTACTACTAGCTTTTCACTCTTGGCAAAGACATTTCCTTCTTAGATGCAATTCTCAGACTCAAGTTCAAAACTTCAGCAAGTAGACTCATCTGTAACAGATCTTTCAAGAACCATTTATTAGTGATTGTAAAGCAAAAAATATATAGAGAAGGCTGGGGATTTAGTGCAAGTGGTACCATGCCTACATTGGGCCTGAGTTCGATCCCTGGTGCTAAAAAAAAAAAAAAATGTACAGATATCCATGAGCACACATACACAACTTCTCTCAACTATGCTCACAGACCCAGGAATAACAGGCAGGTTTGGAGACTTCCACTCCCCCTTCCCCATTCTACAGAAAAAGGAGGAAGTATCTGAGTTTAGGGATACTTCATTAGAGAAATGAACAAATTTGATGGGTGCAGATCTCATGAGTATGAAGAATACTCACTGAATTAGGATCCTGCCCACGTGGCCGGACTCAATGGACTTGATAGTTGGTGCTTGAGTGGTCCGGAAAAAGCAGATGAAACAGGAAGAGGGCGTCGAGCCTTCACAGCTACCACCCTCTCTACCACACCAAGCCCCAGGCCACCGCATGCTTACTATCCTCCTATACTTGCAGAAAAAAGATTTGCCAATGAGAGAGACCAGGGGGTTTTTTTTCTAATAAGAGGTTCAAGTGACCACTGAATGTGACTTAAAAAGAAAAGAATATATTACTCTTTCCCGATGAGATTGGGCACATGCAGAATGGTAGGGCTGTAGACATTACTCTTCTCTATCATGCCTGCACTGTATCCAACAAGCTCCTAAGAAACTGAATTTCAAATACTTCCAAAAAAGAAAATTAAGTCTAGGTTCAAATACTGGCAGTGCGCCATGAGAACGCAGTATGGCTGTGAAAGCTCTTTCATATTATTCCTAAACACCCTTGGGAAAACAGACAAGATGACACGTTGCTAAGTTAAGTAAAGGTAACCCAATTTAAGCAGCTTAACCCAATTTCACATGGTAGCTGCTGAAGTTGATTCAGTCACTCTCGGTGGCAGGAGAGGCAACAGGACAGCATGAAGAACACCTGGCCCTGAATACTGAGGCCAGAAGTCTAACTCTGTATCTATTTCAACCTGACACTTTAAAAGTCCCTTCCCTTCCTGGGCTTGAGTCCTAGTCTGTAAAACACAAGTTATGAAAGTACAGCAGTAACCTGCATATTTTTTAAGGTGATAAACATTTTGTTTAGGTAAAATCACCTAAAATGCATTAGGCACTAAAATAAATTCAAAACAGCTCAATGAAAATACACAACATATTATTTCCACTCTTTCTAGAAACTTTATTGAATTATTAATATATTAAACTGTACATATCTGCTGTCCCAGGAAAGTAAGGTAGGAGGATCACTTGAACAGAGGAGTTCAAAACTGGGCAACTGGGCAAGATCCTGATTCATTTATTTATTAAAAAAATTTCTTTTGAGACATTAATTCTGTAATTCAGGCTGGACTTTATCTCGTATGTAGCTCAAACTGTCCTTGAACTCATGGTGATCATCCTGCCTCAGCCTTCCAAGTGCTGAGATTAGAGGCATGCACCACCACAGGCAGCTACGACGCCCCAGACTGTGAAAAAGCAGGTACTGATAACAAATACCTACTACTTATTGAGCCTTTACTATGACTGTCTGCAGTGTACTGACTCATAAAATCTTCAAAATGGAGACAGATGATTTCCATCGTCACATGAAGAAACTCATCATGAACCCCATGGGCCAGGGATTTAGCTCAGTGGCACTGCTATCTGAGCAGCACAAGACCATGAATTCAATTCCTGGTACCACAAAAAAAACAAAAACAAAAACAAAAAAACCCCCAGAGGTTAAAAGCCAGACTACTCCATGTAGGAAGATGCTTAGAGGTAGACCAATGAATACCAAACATATCCCAAAGAAAAGGCCATCATTCTAGAGCTATGGCTCTCAGAATATGATCCCAGAAAAGGAAGAGCATCACTGGGGACCATGACAGAAATGTACATTCTCAGGACTGCCAGACCCATGAGTCAGAACTTCTAGGGTGGGCACCAACAACCAGAGTTTTGACAAGGCCAACATATGACTCTAAGTCTGCTGATGCTTAACCCCTGCCCTACGAGGAGGCTCACTAGTCAATAAATCATCACACGCCAAAAAGCTTCCAACCAGCTTTTCGGTGTCTGTTTATCTAAAAAGCTGTCTGAAGCCAGAGATTGGAGAAAGACTTTTATTTGTCTGGGTTTTGTTGTTGTTGTTGTGTTTTGTGTGCAGGACCAGGGATCAGACTCAGGTCCTTGCACTTGCCAGGCAGGCACTGTGCCATTGAGCTACATCCCCGGAACCATGACTCTGTTATGAAAGCAATAGAAAAAGAAAAAAATTTCTTAGAGCAGCTCTCACAGAGGGGAGTGAAAAGTGGCAGGCTGTTGTTTGGCTCTTGCCTGTTGCCCACTATCCTGAGCTACTATTCCACCTCTACACAAAGTGTGAGAACCCACAAAGGAAATGCCTGTGCCTTTATACTTATCCCTAGTCCCTACCCTTCACCCCAACAGAGTAATTCCAACTGACACCCTCAGTAGAAACTCCCTTTGAACAACGTAGTTGTTCCCATGAATGAACAGAAAGCTTTTTAATTGAAAAATCATTCAAGCATTTATCTCCTACAGATCTGCTATATTTCCTATTTGCATTAAAGTTCTACATTATGTAAAAATTATTTGTAATCGTCCCACCTGCCACTCTTTTTTTCAGTGTCTCATTAAGTCTTTCTAAGCCCACTAGTACAACTTAAATCTTTTTTTTTTTTTTTTTTTTTAGGTTTTTTGAGACAGGGTCTCACTTTTGTAGTTCAGGCTGGCCCTAAACTCAGCCTCAAACTCACATCACAGCAATCCTCCTGCCTCTGCCTCCCGAGTGCTGGGATTACAGGCGTGAGCCACCACGCCTGGCACTGTGGTATGTGGTACTGGTTGCTGCTGGGTGTGAGTCTCCACGCCCAGTATTGTATGTGGCTACTGGGGATCGGGATCGGGGATCGGGGATCGGGGATCGAACCGGGCCCTTGCACTTGCAAGACAGGCGCCGGAACCACTGAGCTACATCCCTGGCCCCTATGACTTAAATCTTAATCCAAAACTTCTCCCTTACAATTACCTTTCACTCTTCTCCAACACTAAATATCACTGCCACAACTTCAGCATTCTGCTTACATATCTCGAGTAGAGGCTGGAGATTTAGCTCAGTGGTTCTAAACCCGCCTGGCAAATGCAAGGTCATGAGTTTGATTCCAGGTATCACCATCAAAAAACAAACAAACAAACAAAGCTCTCACGTGGCCTTGATATCTTCTACTATGTAATTACTGTGGACAAAAATCTCTCACTATTTTTACTTCCTCTGCCTCCTTTAGTTTAGCTTATTTTTCTTAGCTCTCTTGATTTTACCTTCCCACCCATGAAGATCTTGCACTTTTTCTCAGGCTATTTCTTTCTGGTAAACTATCTCCCGGGAGGGATTTCAAAGTAATGAAAGATTTATTCCATATTTTTATACTGATAAAACTGAGGCTTAAAGAGATGAAGTAATTTGCCCAAGGGTACAAGTAGGATTTTAATCCAAATCTTTCTGTTTTCAAAGCCAATCTCTTAACCAAACTACTCTACTGTCTCAGGCAGTCTGACTCAAATGCATCTAAGAGGCAGTTTCCTGAACTATGCAGAAAATATGAGCAGAAAGACCTCTCTGAATATCTCTATTTTGGCAGGGGTGGGGTGTCTTATTTTTTAAGCCTCAACACAGAATTTTTTATCTTTTAAAACCACATGGTAAAAAAAACCCAAATATAGAAACCTATATACAAAATACAGAATATCTGTTATTTTGCCCTCATATGAAAGCACACCAGTACACATAAGAACAAATATAGTTGATGGGCTAAGGGAGAAAGTAATTGGGCAGTGACCTCATTGGTCACCACTGACCTTCAAAGACCAGGTGAACGTCAGTTTTAATCAGAATAGCAGTACCAAAGTTTCTACGAAGTTGAGATTTACCTATGTTATTCTGCATTTGGGGTCATTTTACCCACAGCCTGACTTCTCAGTCAGGGCTCTTTGAAGTGGTACTATAAAGGCACAGGGGATGCTGACCGAAGATGAAGTTTTTACCAGAAAAACCAGAAGAAAAATCACAAAGCTTCAAAAAAAAAAGCATGCTTGATTTCAGAAGTACTTTGTAGGTTTTAAGAAAGCTTAGCATAAATACTACCAAAAACATACAGAAGCAAACATCTACACAAGCCGCTAGTCAAATTTCACTTAGTAATTTGCTTCTAAACTACCCTTTCATCTCAGGATGGTCAACAATCACCTGATTTCTTCTTTATCAAATGATCTGTTTTTAGCTTGCTTTTAACAATGACAAAAACTGGTATCATATGTTTTAAGTCAGCTGGTTTCCTAATGACTTTTATCATTTCAATATGACCTTATTGTGAAAAATAAAACATCAGTTGCAGAGCTCACAAAGTATAAGGGAGATTCTTTTTCAAATCCTTTCTTGCTCAAAAAAATTAAATTTATAAGACTAAACAAAGGCACTTTCCAAAAACCAAAAATATGAAAACAAACCACAAAATGACTTGATAGAGAAGGTAGCTCTGATTCGGGGAGATCATATCTGGGTAGCTCTAGCACGAGCACTGGTCTTTGGCATTATTTCTTCCTTTTCTCTCAGCCCACCCAGAGATCCCAAGGGGAGGTGCTGGCACAATTCTAGGCTAAGACTTGTGAAATTACAGGCATATGAGCAGAACAATTACTTCCAAAACCACATTCCTGCCCCAGCCAGAGGCAGCTGAGTAGGTTGCCTTGTACCTGGGCACATTACACCGCTGGGAGAACCGTAGCAAATAGCTGGTTGGCATTTTGGGCCTGGTTCATGCCACTTTTGTGTTAACCATTTCAGGATGTATGCCTAGTTGAAAAAAGGAAAGAAAAAGGTCTCTTCTCGTTTCTGGTTTAAGTAGTCTCATAAAAGGAAATCACTTCATGCTGTATGTGATGCATCTTTAGTGAGCAAGCCTTGGTGAATTTTTTCCCGCAGCGGTCACACCAAAATGGTTCACTTCCTCAGTGGTAAGTGTGTGTTGTTTTAGGTTCTGAATATGGGTGAATCGTACCCCACGGCTGAATACTGAAAAGGCCCATCTGGACCACCTGGACTTGGTTGTTCTGTACTGCTGGCAGAAGGAGCAATGCAGAGTTGGTAAGGATACTAAATATTTTCCAGTCGATCACTACCACCTGCATGCGCATTAGTATTAATGCCAGAAATGCTTTATAAGTGTACGTAACTCCTCAGTAAAGCCTTTATCTACTGATTCACTATTCGTGTCCAGGACACACAGTCTTCCAGACACAAAGGTGGAAGAAGACTGAAATACTAGACGACTGTGAAGTAATCAGAAGGTTCTCTTAGACTTGTTAACTTCCTGTCACTGCATATTATTCTGCATTCCAGGCCATTTCATCCATAGCCTGACTTCTACATAGTTCACTCAGTGAACTCTGAGATGCACTGACAGGCTGGGACACTTCTTCCTGGACACCTTCATCACTTAACATCTCTGCTTTGACCTGGACATCATCTTCAGCATGCAGGCAAGGCAGTTTTTGTGCTCACACAGGTCACAGTCATTCTTCTACCTGTCTCAGCAGGGCCAGGTAGTTCTAAAGCCTGGGTATTTTCTGCCTGCTTAGCTTTCTCAGGCTGAATTCTTTGATCAATTCCAAAATGAAAAGTTCAAGGAAAAGCTACAGTCAACCGGTGGATTTCAATTTTCTATGTAGGAAGCTGAAGAACTCAATACCTGGGTCAAACATGTTTGTGTGCCACACTTTACAGGACTCTTAGGAGACTTAACAATGTAGCTTGTGTGCCTGGGATTCTCAGTAGGCAGGGATGATTTTTTCCCACCTCACTGCACTCTAAAGATACTGAAGAAATGCTTCCATGAACTCTGCTATCAACACTAAACATTTCTAGATAGCTGGCGATAGCTAGGACATCACCACTTTCTGTGTTAATTGCCAGAGTGGCTATATTAGCATATTCTAAGAATTAGTAGAAAGCCAGACTCTAACACGATGCAGATCAAACATGCTCTTGTCCTCATCCTCTCTTTGGCCTATAAGCTTGGTGAGAAAGAAATCACTGCAAATTGCTAGTACTACCTACGTGCCTGGGAGACTGTATTCTGGACACCAATAGTGACATCACATAAATGTCCATCATTTCATAGTATACGTTATTTTCCAGCCATTTCCTGACTATGGGAAGAGGAGCTATGAGGAAATGTTTTCACACCCATCTTTTCCTTCCTCTTCTACAGAGGTAAACGTAAATCCTCTTCAAGGATGTAAATAAATCAGAAATGTCTTTGACTGGGATCATGTGATTAGGGAGGTCACATACCTTCAGAGCAAGTGGATGGTCATAATCCAAGACTAACTTCCAGCTGCTAGCCCAGACTGAGGGGGAGGGGGAGCCCTTCGCAGCAGGTGGGGGGGGGAGAGTTCGCCAGAGCGGTCAGTGCTTTAGGGGAGCTGGTAGTGAACAGGTGGTTAAGACACCCCTCTCCTCAAGCAGTCTATCAGCCCAGGACCTTTCCTGGGGGTGGAGTGAGAGATGAAAGGCTTTCAGTTGCTGCTCACCTCAAAAGATGTCCAGGTCTATTAAGAGCGACATCTAACAATCAATGGCAGGCAATGACTCCTGAGGAGCCGCCTTTGCCTCTTCACAGCACAGCCACTTTGGGGGCACAAAGAGATTTATGTGCCAAGAGAAGATGCTTCAGGAAGCCGGCAGCGTGGGGGGCCAGCTCCCACCCCTCTTTCCATGGAAAGCTATGAGCATGTCTTCTCTGGTCCATGTGACAGAAAAAGAGGCGGACACCCCATGACGCCCACTCGGCGGGCCTCGCGGCTCACCTCTCGCCCTCTCTACCTGGGGCGGCAAGGCTGTCCCTCGTCCTTTCCCAGCTTGGCCTCCATCCTGGCCTTTCTTCCCTCACTCCCCTCCAGCCTCCCTCTCCATCCCTCGCCCCTGTCCTCTCAGCCCCAGTCCTCCGCCCCTCTCTTCTTCCGGCTCGGCTCCACTCCCCTCCGCAGCCGCCGCCCTCACAGCACCTTGAGGGTCACGTCGCACAGCTTGCCCTGCCGTCGGATCTCCTCCATGACGCCGTAGCCGCGACTAGGCAACTCGGACACCGAGAAGTGCACTAGGTCCTCGAGCTCCTCCGCGCCGTCCTCCACCATCTTCCTCTGCCGCCGCGACTGCGCAGGCCTGACTAGCCGGCACCACACTAATAAGGGCGGGGCGAGGGCGCACACCGACCGCAGCTCGCAGCGCCGAGCCCGAATCGGATGGGCCCGCGCGGCCGCCGTAGAGGCAGACAGCTCTGCGCCGGAAGCCGGGCCGCTCCACTTCCTGGTTTAACCATAGCTTAACCATAACCCCGTCGTCATGACCTCGACTGTTATACACCTGCTGCAGTCTTTCTAAATTAACAGATCCCATTTACCATCTTCCGATTCGGCTCTGACCTTAATTGTATCACTACAAGAGGATTTTGGATTTCGTTTCCGCCACACTTCAAGACACTTCCGTAATTCCAGGAAGCGGCCTGTTGCCATGGCGACTGTGTACGCAGCCCGGCAACCCCGCTTGGAGTGCCCTGGTCTCTTGCAGAGTTTGGGTTGCTGCGACAGCAGCTGTCGCGCTTCGAAGGGGCTGCTGCCTCGCGAGCGGTGAGCGAGGGCCACGCGCGGGTGGGGTTAGGGCGAGGGGAGACCAGATCGGGTGTGCGTCCGGGCCACTGGCAGTGGTTGGGGTCCGAGCGTGCTCTACCTGGGAGTTCCTGGCTTAACTCACTTATTTGTGAAACTCAGGCAGAGGAGGGCGAGGCCCCTTTCAGTCTGACTTGGCGTTTTCTCAGCTAATGTTCCCTGACCTCACAAGGGTTCCACGTCGCGCCCACGACACAGACGGCGTGAGGCAGAGTACCAGAGGTCGTCTGGACTCTTATTCACTCGTCAGTTTTCGAACTGGAGGGAGTTTCGGTACCATCAGTCCGAGGCCGTCACTGTACAGATGAGGAAACTGCTCCAGAGAGTGACAGGAATGGGCCTAAGGCCCCCTGGCGCGCACACTCCTCACAGGGCTCCTCTACATTAGGTGAGGTAAAGGAGAAAGGCTACTTTTGCCCGGATGCGGGGCTTGTGTTCATCCTCAGGCTGGATGCGGTCAGACCTTGTATTTTGGGTTCAGATGCTGCTCCTGCAGCCGCCACTACCTCTGTCCCTGTTCTGGGCAAGAGTGCGAGAAAATAGGCACTTGCCTAGTGCCTACAGTCCTACCAGATGCTCTTGTTGAGCCTTCAGGGATGCTCGGAGGCTTTACTATCCATTCCCACTCCTCAAACATGAGTAAAGGAGTCTCATAAGGGAGATCTCCTGGTGGCCACGTACTTTATAACAGAATATTAAGGATGGTGCCTGAAAGAGACGCGTTTTCCTCATAGTGTCCTGAGGAAGAGAACACCACTAAAAAAGGAGGGTACAGTGAGGAGCTGAACATGGCTTTTTTTTTTTTTTTTTCCTTTTTCTTTTTTTCCCCGGTACTGGGATCTCAGACTTGCCAGGGAGGCGGGGCACCGCTGAACTACATCCCCCACGCTGAAGTGGCATTTTGTACCTCAAAACCACCTGGTCTCCCAGAAGGGCTGTGAGCTCGGGTTGGAGGTGGTGCGGGAGGGGAGAGACGTTACGTACTCCTTGGGATTCTCTCAGTAGTGACTGAAGATGGAAGCACATGTGGAGACCCAGCCACCCTCTGACTCCGAGCCATGACCATCATCAAACACCATTTCATGAGCACCCACTGTGTGCCAGGCGCTGTTCTGGATATTGTGGGGTGCACAGAGCTTGCCCTCAGGCAGCTCACCAGTAATTGGGTTTGGGAGCTGAAACCCACACAAATGAAGCGGCATAAAAACGGTAACAAGCAGTATTTCAGTAAGTGTGAAATGGCTGGGGGTCCCCAATATCTGGTTGTTGAGGGGGTGCTAAGTAGTAGACCGTAGGAAAGGCTTCCTGCATGTTAGTATAGCTCCCGGCATGCTCGGAGCCATGGTGAGCAGGAAGAGGGCCTTGGGAGGCAGAGAAGGGGCAGCTGCATGTGCATGTTGGCAGTTTCAGAGCAGAGAATGGGTAGGCTCCGAGGTGCTCCGATCTGGCTGCGCTGCTCTTGTGTTCTTGGCAGGCAGGGTCTCCAGGGAAGGAGACCTGCGTGCCTGCTCCCAGAGTTCCCGGCTTCTCCATGGTCCTTTCTGAGGGCACTCTGCATGGCATCTTAATTGCCAGGGTGGAAGATGGGCCCTGTTGCTGGCTTGGGAAGTGGTTCTGGTGTGAGAGTTTGAGTCAAAACAAAGCTCCCACTTCCCTCAACTGTCCAGTAGTATAATTCAAACTGAAGGTGGAAATGAACTCTTTTCTTCATTTTCCTCAGTTTGGGACTTTTGTTAGAGATATTTGTAGCCTTTTATTTCTAATTCAGCTTTGAAGACAAAAAAATTGGGGTATAAACTGGATAAGGCCTTATCTTTTCTCAGCCCAAAATCTTAATTTTATTTTTTGTTTTTGAGACAAGGCCTTACTTGTGTAGTTCAAGCTGGCTTTCAACTCACTGTGTAACTCAGGCTGGCCTCAAATTCAAGGCCACATTCCTGCCTCAGCTTTCCAGGTGTTAGAATTACAAGTGTACACTACCACACCTGGTCAGATTAATTTTCTAAAAAAAAAACCCCTAGATCCTATATCCCATAGTACCTAGGAAAAAGATTTCCATGAAGTAGTGACTTGAGGCGTGTAAGAAGTGCACGTACACTCTACAGTAGGCAAGTACATAAGTGACGTGCTTGCTTGCTGGATTTGACAGCTGAAGGACCTGGAAGTGGTTTTATTTGCCCACATCCTTGAAACCAGACTAAAAGGGCAACACCTGTCTCTACTGAACCGGCGTCTATGAAGACACTTAACACCACTTGAACATAGCTAATATTATTGCAAGAGGAAATGAAGTCATCAGCACAAGTTGTATCTGGAAATGAGAAAGGAAACTAATATTTTAAAAATTTAGAATAATTACTGTTGGGTAACAGGATTGAGCTTCTCCTAGAGAATTACATGTGAAATGTTATTATTATTTTTAACATGCTTTTTTTTGATACTAGGGATTGAGCCCAGGGTCTTCACACTGAACTACATCCCCAGACTGTGTGTGTGTGTGTGTGTGTGTGCGTGCGTGTGCACACACGCGCAAGTGCAGTATGCTTTATATGAATTGAGCAGAATGATCACTTCAGACCCAACACATAGCAAGAGAAGCATGTACAGGGCCATCAAAGGCTCAGGCGTTTACTAGCTGTAGAATACTCAACACAGATGGTTATGGAAACATTTATTCTGGGGACTGCAGTGTTTACACATTTCCATTAACAGCCCAGTCTAAGGAGGCATGGAGCCTGGGGAGGGATCTGTCCCCCCATGACACTGCCTGTCTAGTGTGGGGGCAAAAATCACATTTCCATAAGGAGAACTGAATCACCTTGTCACCCACAGCCTGTTTCTGTAACAAGGTGGCCTGTCATTTGATGAGGCCTCTTTGTTAGTCAAACTCAGGAAGGAAAGGAATTAAGCTGGCTGGTCAGACCCAGGAACACAGTGGAGAGGCGGCTGCAGCTCAGACAAGATGAGGTACAGAGAAGCTCTGTACTGACAGCCCATTCCTCCTCATGTAGAGAGTTCAATACAGCTGCCTGTCTTTATCAACCTTAAGATACACACTGGCAGAAAGAATGCAAAAACCCACCCCTTTTTATTTTGCCTAGGCTGGGTGCAAACTTGTAATCCTCCTGTCTCAGCCTCTCAGAGTACTGGAATTACAGGTGTACACCACCAAACCTAGATGTCATGTGCTTTTTAAAACAAAATAATTCACTAATTAAAAGCTATTCCTGTTATATCTGCTATTGTACTTGAGGGGGTTTTTTGTTTTTATTTTTGTTTTTAGATAGGGTTTCGCTTTGTGGGTCATACTGGCCTTGAACTCACTATATAGCCCAGGCTAGCCTCGAACTCACAGCAATCCTCCTGCCTCTGCCTCTTGAGTTCTGGGATTACAGGCGTGAGCCACCATGCCTGGCACTATGATATGTGATACTGGGGATCAAACTCAACACCTTGTGTTTAACAGATGCCCGAACCACTGAGTTGAATCCCCAGCCTAAGGGTTTTAAAAAATAATAATAAAAGTCTGAAAAATTAGTTTTAAAGCTGGGTATGGTGTCGAATGCATATAATCGCAACACTCAGGAGTCTGAGGTAAGACGCACTGTGAATTTGAGGCCACCCTGGGCCACATAGTGAGTTCAAGTCCAGCCTGTACTATACATGGTGAGACTCTGTCTCAAAAACCTTCAAAAATGGGCTGGTAATTTAGCTCAGTGGTCTGGCAAATGTGAGGTGCTGAGTTAAATCCCCAGTAATCACATACAATAATACTGGGCATAGTGACATGCCCACCAGCAATCAGTACCATATCCTACAGTACCTAATCCTAGCACTCAGGTGGTGGCGGGAGGAGGATTGCTATTGAGTTTGAGGTTTGCCTGGACTACATAGTGAGTTCAGGGCCAGCCTCAATTACAAAGGGAGACCCTGTCTCAAAAAAAACTAAAAAAAAAAAAAAAATTTAAACACCATTCAAGTTTGTTAGAAAGTGTTGCAACATGGACGCCCCATCCAGTCTATCCTCTTGCATAAAGCCACATCAGTTGTGTAGCTTCTGTTATGCTTGTACAAATTATTTGTGCTAGTATAGATGAGGGAAGACAAATACACCTGTAGCTCCCTGAAAGAAACTGGTGAGAGTGTATGTATTTACCTTCCAGAAGAGGGAGAGGGAATAGGGGACTGTGATTTCTCTGTCAGTGAAATGAGAGAAGGAAGATTGGTTATGAACTAGTCTAGACTAGACTAGACTAGATTAGAGTTTCCTGCTGGGGCATCTTCACCTGATCCAGTCAGTCAGTGGGCAGCAGGGAAAGTGCTACTGCATCTGATGTTAGTGACAAAAGATAGCTTTTCCAGGTGTGGTGCCTGCAATCCTCACATTCTGGGATGCTGAGGCGAGAAGATGACGAGTTTGAACCTAGCCTGGAAAACTTAGTGAGACCCTATCTCAAAAATAATAAAAGGGGGCCGGGAATATAGCTCAGTGGTTCCGGCGCCTGTCTTGCAAGCGCAAGGGCCCAGGTTCGATCCCCGGTAACCACATAACAATACTGGGTGTGGAGACTCACCCCAGCAGCAACCAGTACCACATCACACAGTGCCGGGCGTGGTGGCTCACACCTGTCATCCCAGCACTTGGAGGCAGAGGCAGGAAGATTGTGATGTGAGTTTGAGGCTGAGCTGAGGGCCAGCCTGAACCACAACGCGAGACCCTGTCTCAAAAAAACCTTTACAAAAAATAAATAAAAGGACTGGGGACATAGTTTAGTGCTAAGATCCTGGGTTCAATTCCCAATACTGAAAGAACCTCTCCTCTAATTTTAACATACTATTTTATAGTAAGTACGTTAAAAGAAAATATAATGAGGTAAAGCATAAGTGAACTCATCTTAAATGCAGACTATTTCTTTTAACGACTAAGATCAGACCACTAAAGGGAGGATTACTTTTGCTTTCTTTTTCAGTCTCTTTGGGATCGATGGTGGAAAATGAAGCTGACTACACAGCAGGAAGTTCAGTGCTAACTGAGCAGGGTCCTTTGGGGAGGGCGCTGGAAGGCTGAGGGGCCAGAAGAAAGACTGGCTCTCAGAGGGACAGGAAAACATTCCCATGCCCCTCTCTCTTCGTGGTCTGTTTTGTTTTCTGTCTTGTTTTTGAGACAGGGTCTCGCTTTGTAGTTGAGGCTGGCCTTGAGCAAGCCTCGAACTCACAGCAGTCCTCCTGCCTCCGCTTCCTGAGTGCTGTGATTACAGGCATAGGCCACCACACCCGGCTTCTTGGTGTTTTGATGACCCCACCTTGTTATTTGCTTATGATCACTGAGAATTGCTTTGTTCTCTTCCCTTCAGTGAGGATGGGTTCAAAGAAGAAGGTTCATGCGTTTGTCCGCGTCAAGCCCACTGATGACTTTGCTCATGAAATGATCAGATATGGAGATGATAACAGAGTGAGTGCCATGTGTCTGCCCTTGCCAGCCAGGGTCTTGCTTTCTCTGTCCTGTGTCTCTACTGCATGATCCTGTTTCCAAACAGTCTTTTAAGGACAAGACAGAGTGGGTAAAAGTTCAGATGGACTCCAGCATCTGAGCTAAACCACACCCTCACAGTGCTGTTAGTGAGGAAGTCCCCATCTTTAATCGCCTAAGAACTGCTTTCCCTCAACATTTGCTCATGTGTCTAAAACTTCCTGCCAGGTCAGATCTGTTGTATGATCTCATAGTGGTTATAGGAAGGATTTCCCAAGTTGATTATTATTAAATCTATCAAGTGGTATGGGAAACTTTACCCCTCAACCCTGTTCTGACAACTCTTGGACAGGCAGGGAGAGGGCAGTCTGGGTATGGGGATTCTCACTAGCGACATCTAGAGGCCCCTGTGGTAGTAGCAATGAGAAGAGGGCTCAGCTGCAGCTGGTGACATGTTCTCTGTATGGCATGGTTTCAGAGAACACAGAGGGTGGAGCATTTAGTATGTAAATGATCCAAACTTGTCTTTCTTCGTCTTAATTTTGCTCTCCGTGGCCAGGACTTGGCTCAGGAATTGGAGTAGCCAGGATAGGATTTGAGTAAGAAGTTAGATGTGGTGGTATACGCTCAGAATTCCAGCACTTAGGAGGATCACATGGGGTTGGAAGCCAGCCTGGGGTAGATGGTGAGTTCAAGATCAGCCTGAATTACATGGTGAGACCTTTTCTCAAAAAGCAAACAAACTGGGCCAGGGGTTTAGCTCGTGGCACTACACCTGCCTTGTAAGCACAAGGTCCTGAGTTTAATCTCTGGTATGAAAAAAAACAAAAAACAAAAAGGTCCATCAAGAGGACGTGTACTGGGAGCTGACTTCACCCAGAGGTCCTAGGGTAGCTTCATGCCATCAAAGTATGTGGATCCAATCACTGCTGAGTCCCAGGAGGTTGGCCTGTCAGCCTGTCCCCCAGAGAGTAACTGAGAAGCCCAGAGCCTTCGGGCCCAGGGCCCGCGTGTGGAAGTGGGTGCTCTGCAGAGTGTGTGGCCGCGGGGGCCGCCCCACCATCAGCCCCCTGCCTGCAGCTCAGGGCTCCTCAAATCCGAGCACTCTCTGTACTCCAGGGCTGTATCTAAGCCTGTTCAGTAGGAACAGGAAGTCAGGTATGTTGGTGCATGCCGGGAATCCCAGCCTTCAGGAGTCTCAGGCAAGAAGGCTGAAAATTCAAGACCAGCCTGAGCTATATAGTGAGACTGCATCTCAAAAATCCCCGCGTAAAACATCAGTTAAAGCCACGATCAATGTCCCAGAGCCCATGTACTAATCGGAGCCAAGCAGTGGGGGTGCAAACGCTCCAGTCTCCTGATTTTGCCACCACAGAGTTGTGTGGCCTCCCTGCAGGAGCTTCCGTCTCCCACCCAAGGAATTCACCCAGAGAATTAGCACATCTGCAGAGTCCCGTTCACACGAAAGCTCACCCCTCCCTTCTCCACTTCAGGCTTCAGCTGTCAGTGATTTTTTCTTTAAGGCAGGTTTTCCAGATATAGCTCCGGCTGGCCTTTAGCTCATTACGTAGCCCATACTGGCCCCAAAACTCGACAGTGCTCCTGCTTCAGCCTCCTAAGCTGACTTCACCCAGAGGTCCTTACAGGGCTGTGTAACTACACCCACTGTCAGTGACTTTTTTGCACCAGTTTTCTAACAAGTAACTTTTGTTCTCTCTTTTTTCGTAGAGCATTGATATTCACTTAAAAAAAGACACTCGGAGAGGAGTTGTCAATAACCAGCAGACAGACTGGTCCTTTAAGCTAGATGGAGTTCTCCATGATGCCTCCCAGGACTTGGTTTATGAGACAGTCGCAAAGGATGTGGTTTCTCAGGCCCTGGATGGCTACAACGGTAATTTAGCTAATTAACTGTTATCTTTCCTAAGAGCCTAGGCAGCCCTCCCTGGAGGAAGAGGTCTAGCACAAGTGTTTTATGGTGAATAAAATAAAATATAACCTCATTTATTAGCATTTGTATGCTTATTTGTTTCCATGTTGTTGTGGTAGAAGTCTTACTGCTTCTTAGTGATATGGTAAGCATGGCTTGGTCCCGTGTCCTGGGTCCTACCTTCCTAGGAAGATAAAAGGCCCTGGCTTTGGACAGATACAGCGACACATGGCTCAGACCCAGCTGCACAAGAGAATGAGCCAAGAGAATCACAGATTTTCTAGTCTAGGAAAATTTAGTGATGGGCCACGGATTTAGCCTAATGGTTCCAGTGCAGTTTGATTGATTCAATACCAAAAAGTTTGATTCACCAATACCAAAAGTGAAAATTAGTGCGACTGTCTCAAAAAAGTCCAAGAGTGTAGGTCAGCGGTAGAGCACTTGCCTAATGCGTGCCAGGACTTGGTTTCAACACCTAGTACTGGAAAAAAAAAGACAGAGAAAGACTTGGATTTTTATGAGTCACAGGGGCTCAACTATTCTGTTCGCCTTTCTCAAATATTAGTTTGAAGGTATCTTTATGGCCAAATTAATGAAATTCAAATATTTTCCTCTCAGCAACCTAAGGAGCTGTTTCCATTTATTCTACTGCACACTGTGTGGTTTATATTGTAGTACAGGATTATTTATATACTGTCACTAAAAACTTGAGCAGTGTTTTTCCCTAACAAGATTTTTAAAAGCTTTATTTAATTATTATGTTTGTTTCTTTACTTTTGTGGTACTGGGGATTGAACCCATAATGTTCACTCTGAGCCATATCCCAGCCCTTTTTTAGTTTTAATTTTTTTTCCTTACGAGTTAGGAAGTTGCTAAATTATTAAGTTGCCCACGCTGGGCTCAAACTTGTGATTTTTGGAGACCTGGGATTACAGAGGTTCTGGGATTACAGACATGAGCCATCCTGCTGAGGGTGGCGGAAGCTTTACTGGGGAAGTTTTACAAACTTGGGAATTCTATGATTACTTTAAAATCTTTGGTAGGGGGTATAGCTAAGTGTTAGAGGACATTCATGACATCTGGGTTTTATTTCTAGGATTGCAAAAAAACACCTCAAATCTTTCTTTAAAAAATAAGCAAAAGCCAGGCATAGTAGTGCAAACCTGTAATCTCACTTGTGTGGAGGCTAAGGCAGGCGAATTGGCATGAGTTTGAGGTCAGCCTAGGTTACATAGTGAGTTCAAGGCCAACCTCAACTATATAGTGAGACCCTGACTCTCTCTCTCTCTCTCTCTCTATATATATATATATATCTATATATATACACACACACATGTTTAATAGAAACTATTCAAAAGGAAATGGGTTAGAGGTAAGTAATGAGGGGAAAAAATTGTGATGGTAATGGAAAAAAAACAAAGCTCATGTATATAGGGGGTGGGGAGTTGTAGAGTGGGTAGGGGAATGGGAAAAAATGAAAATCATTCAGGTCAGGTACTGGTACAAATTGTCAATATTGAGTGCAATCATGATATGTATATAAAATGTACCTATTTCACAATAAAAATATTCAAAATTAAAAAAATGTTTAAAAGTTACAATTTGTCCACCTTGCCATCTGGTGGCTGCTGACTATAATGTTTCTTATTTTGTAAGATTTTTTTTGTTTGTTTGTTTGTTTCTGGCATTTGAGTCAGACCCAAGACCCTGCAAGTGAGAAGTAAATGCTTTCCAACTTAGTATCTTTGCAGCTCCAACTTTGCAAGTTTTAGGTTTTCTGTTTTAAAAGTCTATTGAGTGTGGATGCCCAAACATTGCACCTTATCCTGCACGGGATACACAGGCATGGTCCACTGACTGTAGGACAGTCCCACTGTGTTCCCCACACCCTGAGCACATGTGGCCCCAGGAGACGGAGACAAGAAACCAGGGCTCAGGAGGTTGAGTCCTGGGCCTTGTGCTCTGGAACCACGCAGGGCCTGGGGTCTCCAGCTCCAGCTCTCACGCTGCAGCCCAGCGATGAGAGCATCTGCATGCGAACCCTGAGTTTTACAGTCCCAAGTTGCCGCGGCAGGTCCACCACGTCCACCTGGAAGCAGCTTTTGGGACAGGGTCCAGCTCCGGGCCAGGAGTCAGAGCAGGAGGAGCCTGTGTGACTTCGTGCTTTGTGTCCCAGAGCCTGGTGGGGATGGTTGGTCTGAAGCCCAAATGAAAGCCTCCCGGCTGGCCAGGAGGACCAGATCGGGGTCCAGTCACGGGGCCATTCCTGGACATGGCACGGGACCCACGAGGAGCCCTGGTGGGTCCTGTGGGGACTTGTAGTCTACAAAGCAGACTGATGCCTCCGGCCAGCCCTGAGGTCCAGGCGTCCCCTGGCCATGCTAGAGAAGGGCTGGAGGGGGTGCTTGTCTTCTGGCTGCTCTGTCCCCCGAAGGTCCTGTTCTAGAAGCTCTGGGCCTAAGGAGGAGCAGAGCTGAGTCAGAGCATATGTACACGTCTCAACTCTCCATGTCCCTGTCATCTTGCTTATCCACCGTCCTCCACGGTGGAATTCCTGAGGTGGCCGGTGACCTTCACGCCCTGGTCCTGGCTGGCCCCAGGGGTGCTGAGAGAGCTGTCCTTAGAATGATTTTCCTGATGTCACCGAGATGTGTTTTGAAATGTTTGCAGGCACCATCATGTGCTATGGGCAGACGGGGGCTGGCAAGACATACACCATGACCGGGGCCACTGAGAATTACAAGCACCGGGGGATTCTGCCCCGCGCCCTGCAGCAGGTAGAGTGGGCCCAAGGGTGGGAAGCAAACAGTCCCCTCTGTGGTTCACGCTGGGTCTGGGTCCAGCTCTCAAAGGAGCTGCGGCCAGGGCCAGCCAGGGCCTGAGACAGGATGTGTGGCTGGTGGTGGAGGGGGATGAGGCTTCAGGAAGTGAGGGGCTCAGCTGCCAACGGGCCCACACCCTCTCCAAGCCACTTCCTCATTTATGAAAAAGGGGGCAGACAGGCTAATCAGCCTCCTGCTGCTCCATGGTCTGAGATCCTGTAATTAAGGATTTAGAAGTCCTAATCTTGTTCCTTCTTGGTTTTAATGAGTGGAATGTAGGCCTGCTCTGGCGTCTTCCATCCCACAGCTCCGGGAAGAGCAAAGGCAAACCGAGCGTGATGGTACACACCTGTATTCTCAGCTCTCTGGGAGGCTGAGGCAGGAGGATTGAAAATTCAAACCCAGCCCCAGGAATTTAGTGGCTTTGTGAGACACTGTTTCAAATTTTTAATAATTACTTAGCTCAGTGCAAAGGGCCTGGGTTTAACTCCCATCCAGAAAAATAATTAATAGAACAAAGGCAAGAAAGCAGGACATGACCTGAGCTGAAGGACTAAGTCACCCATGTCCTGGGAAGTATGACCGGAGACAGCAGAAAGACTCTCTTTTGGGTCTTGAACCTGGGATCTTTGGGGACTCTGGTTGGAGGTCTGAGGCCAACTGGCTTTCCCCAAAAGCATCTGTGGCTTGGACAGCCTACTTCTAAAGGAAGTGTGGACAACCTTCCACTGGGTTAGCCAGCCATGCTCTAGTTTCTGAATCAAAATCCTGAATTTCCTACTGTGAAAAACTTCAGTATCTCAGCATCATTGACTTTAATAGTTTAGCTCTATGCCACCTACATGAAATATCAAACTCAATACTGAATTTTCTGGAAGCTACAATTTCAAAAGTGAAGTTAATGTTCATACTAGAAGCCAGGCATGTTCTGCATACCCGCCTGCAGGAGGGTCACCGAGAGTTCTAGGCCAGCCTGAATTCAGTAGCAAATCTCAGAAAAAAATTATACGATGATAATCAATGTCACCCAACAAACTAATAAAAATATCATTTTTGTTGATGATGAGTGTCATACCAGCCAGACTGCAAGTTCCCTGAGAATAAGACTTACCCTGCAGTTGTGCGTGTTCCCCTTGGGAGCCCAAGGCCCCAGACAGCGGCCACCTCTTGGCCCTGCGTGGCGACTGCCGTCCACCTCCCACCTAGGTCTTCAGGATGATTGAGGAGCGTCCCACACACGCCATCACTGTGCGAGTCTCCTACCTGGAAATCTACAACGAGAGCCTGTTTGACCTCTTGTCCACTCTGCCCTACGTGGGACCCTCCGTCACGCCAATGACCATCGTGGAAAACTCCCAGGGCATCTTCATCAAGGGCCTGTCAGTCCACCTGACCAGCCAGGAGGAGGACGCCTTTAGCCTCCTCTTTGAGGTGAGATGATCGGAGTCAGAGGCTTTGGGGCCCGGCCTGGTGTCGCTTCCCCTGCGTCCCTCCCTCCTTCCTCCTCAGGATCTTACTTGGGTCATCAGAATGGAGATGACACGTGCTCGTTCAGCAGGTTCAGATAGAACTGAGAGCTGTGGAGGTGGGGGTGGGGGTGCACGTCTGTAACCTCGGGCCTTGGGAACTGAGGTAGGAAGGCCACCAGGAGTTCAAGGCCAGCCTGAACGACATAGAAAGACCTTGTTTCAAAAAAAACCAAAAAGAAAGAACAAACAAAACCTCAAAAATCATGGCTCTGAACAAAAAAATTTCACTCATAAACTATTTTTTACTTAAGGCAACAAAAATATATATTTTAGACTATTTTCTTTCCTAGAGAACTTTTTCCTTACACACTTAAAATTATTCTTATGTTCTTTTTTTCAGATAATATTACATTATGAGTACTTGTAGTATAGAAAAATAGGGATTAATATCCACAGTACAAAAAAAAAAAAAATCTTCTATTGCCAGATATAGCAGTGCAGCACAGGGGAGGCTGAGTCAGGAGGACCACAAATCTGAGCCCAGCCTGCTGGACAACTTAGTGAGATTTGTCACAAGAAAAAAAATAAATGGAGCTAACTGTGGTGGTGCACGCCTGTAAACCCAGCACTTGGGAGGCTGAGGCAGGAGGATCACAAGTTTGAGCCTAAACTGGACAACTTAGTTGACAACTTTTGTCGTCTCAAAATAAAAATTTTGTGAAATGGTCTGAGGATGGAGGATAGTGAGGAAGCTCTGAGTTCAGTATCACACACACACACATACATGCACATGTGCACACCCACCCCTACACCTGCTTCATCCCCAAAAGTTCCCTGGGCCCATTTTTAGTCACTTCCTGCCCCCTCCCCAAGACAACCACAGCTGTTTTCTGTCTGTATATACAGTTCCTATGAGTGGGCTTTTGTGACCGACTCCCTTGGCCTATCTTTGCTAGTAGTATATACCAGCACTGCTTTTCTTTTTATTGCTATATGATTTTCCACTGTACAGATGTACTGTTTTGTGTTTGTCCATTTAGCACTGGACAGGTGTTTTGATTATTTCTAGTGTTTGGCTATGATGAATAATGCTACACATCTGTAATCTCAGCATTGAGGAGGCTCAGGCAGGAGGATCTTTCCAAGTTCAAGGCCGGTCTGGACTATACAGGCAGATCAAAACCAGCCTGAACTATGTAGCAAGGTTTATCTCAAAACAAACAAACAAACAAAAAAACCAACAACAAACTCAACACTGAAAAAAGACTAGAAAAGCCAACAAAACTGAACAAAAGAATAGTGTTGTTATGAACATTTGCATATGAGTCTTCGGGTTACCTGTGATTTCATTTCTCTTGGGCAGATGCTTAGGAACAGAGTTGCTAGATCCTATTTTTAACTTTTTTTGGGGGGTCCTGGAGTTCGAACTCAGGACCTCAGGGCTTTGCATTTGCAGGCAGGCGCTGTGAAGGTGAGCTAAATTCTTGGGCCCCTATGCTTAACTGTTACAGGAACTGTGCTGTTTTACATTCTCACGAGAAATGGATGAGTATCCAGGACCATGTGATTATTAAAAGAGGGATATACACTTGATTGATTTGGAGGAGCTTTTTAATTTTTAAACTTACTTTCTTTTATATTGTTATTATTATTATTTGTGATCCTAGGGATGAAGCCCAGGGCCTTCACACTGAGCTGCATCCCCAGCCTTAAGAAGACAAATCTCCCTAAGATACCCAGACTGGGCTCAAATTTGTGATCCTTCTGTCTCAGCCTCAGATTTGAAAGTTTAGTTATATGCAAAGTTTGGGAGTAATATCAACTTTGAATCTGATAAAAGTTAAATATTTCATGCTATTTCATTTTATTTTTTAGATTTTATTTTTATTTATTTATTTATTTTTGAGACAGAGGTCTCATTGTATAGTACAAGCTTGTCTTGAACTCACTGTGTAGACCAGGTTAGCCTCAAACTCACAGCAATCCTCCTGCCTCAGCCTCCTGAGGGCTGGGAGTATAGGTATGCACCAGCCTTCATAATACAGTATTTAACATTTGTTTATTAGGGATTGGAAGTGTGTAGGTCAGTGGTAGAGTGTTTCCTACTTTATAGGGTTTGATTCTCCAGTATGACAAGAAAGAAAATATATTTTCTGGTTAGTAAATATTGTTTTAAATGAAAAGAAAAAGTCCTTTTTATTCCCTTTGTGTATGTAGGGGAAAAGCCAAAGGATTAGACAGTCTCCAGAGAAGAAGGTCATTTATTGGGAATAACAGGGTGACAGTGGAAGATCCCTGCCACCGAAGAGACTGGCACAGAGGCTGTGAGTGTGAGCTGGGCATAATCAAGCAGCAGGGCATTTGCCTAGCAGAGAGGCCCTGGCTTCATTCCCCAGCCACTGAAAAACAAAACAAATCCAAACAAAATGAGTGAAGTTGAGGCCAGGAGAAGGTTTTGCTTTGTCTGAGTACGGGGGACTGAACTCAGAGTGCTGCACCCCAATGCTCCATCCATCCCCAGGTCTTTATGTTTTACTTTGAGACAAGCCCTTAACTTGTGACCCTCCTACCTCAGCCTCCGTAAGGGCTGGGATTACGGGCACTCACCACAACTGGCCTTTTTTGTTGCTACTGTCGTTTATTTTGTTTGCTTGATTTTATTTTGCTTCTGGGTATTGAACCCTGGTTCTCACTGAGTCTAAGCTTGCCCTCTGTGTCCTCTACCACTGAGCTGTACCCCGGCCTGCTTTCATCCTGTCTTGGAAAATGAGGGGAATGTAAACGCCTGGCTCTGAGGAGAAAGATTCTGTCACCTTTTGAGTGGGAACTGAAGGCTTGGTGGGGTAGGAGGCAACACAGAGCCAAACCAGTTGGCTCCAAGTTTCTCCGATTTTAAAAATAAGGGGCAAAAAGAGGGCATCTTTATAGCACTTCCGGTTCCTTGCTGGGCACACCAGGCTGCAGGCAGTTTCCAGACAGGAAGAGCCCTGGTTCTTGGTATAATACTGGATTAGGGCTTCTGTTTTTCTCTTCTTTCTTTCTTTCTTTATTTTTTTTTTTTGAGACAGGGTCTGGCTTTGTGGTTCAGGCTGGCCCTGAGCTCAGCCTCCAACTCACATCACAGCAATCCTCCTGCCTCTGCCTCCCGAGTGCTGGGATTACAGGCGTGAGCCACCACGCTCGGTACTGTGGTTTGTGGTACTGGTTGCTGCTGGGCTTGAGTCTCCACGCCCAGTATTGTTATGTGGTTTCCGGGGATTGAACCCCGGTCCTTGCGCTTGCAAGACAGGCGCCTCCACGCCCAGTATTGTATGTGGTTACTAGGGGATCGAACCCAGGCCCTTGCGTTTGCAAGACAGGCACCAGAACCACTGAGCTAAATTCCCAGCCCCAGGGCTTCTGATTTTTTATCTGGCCCCTTTAGTTTGTTTTTTTGTTTTTGAGGCAGGGTTTCACTATGTAGCTCAGGCTGGTCTTGAACTCGCTATAATCCTCCTGCCTCAGCCTCCCCTTTCCTGGGATCACAGGCATTCCCTATTATACTTGGCCCCTTTACCCTCTTGCAGTCTTAGGTACCCATTAAAAAGGAAGCTCTTGGGGCTGAGGATTTAGTTCCAGTGGCACCACACCTTCCTGGCAAGCACAAGAGCCCAGGTTTGATCCCTGGTTCACACACAAAAAAAGGAAACTTACTTTTTCTGCAGGGAGAGGGTCTCAGAATATCAAACTATTCTACTGCAGAAAATGGATCTTTTCCTGTTTTGAGCTCAGATAAAAAACAAAAAGTATAGGGCTTGGAATTAGGGGACCTGGCTCAAATCCAAGTTCCATCCTAGTGCCCTTGTGTTCATCAAAAGCGGAGGCAGCACTTGTGTGTACCACAGAAGGTTGTCAGGAGAAGCAGGTGCAGGGCCCTGGGCTGCAGCTCGACATCTGTACACGGTCAATGTCCCATGCATGCTGCTCAGCGTGGTTTTCTTACTAGAGGGCTCATTATATTTAGGTGTTGTGCTAACAGTAATACCTCACATCCAGTGGCCTCTGGACCGATTCCTTGCTGAGCTTCAGGGGTTCAAAGCCAGATGTGAGTTGGAAGGAAGCTCCCTGTGGCAGGGAGGGGCCTGGGCAAAGCGACAGAGACCAAGCCGAGTGCGAGCCCAGTCCCAGCATGAGAGGCACCCTGGACATGGGCTGGGGCGGAGGCACTGTACAGGTCACATCATGAATTCAAAGCCAGCCTGAACCATATAGTGAGACCCTGTCTAAACAAAAAATTCCAAAACTGAAAGAACAAGAATAAAGGTGAAGTGAGCCCTCGCATTCTTAGAACTCATCACCGGATTTGTGCAAAGGATAGACAAGGAGCAGCACTAGAGACGTAGCTATGGGGACCCACTGGTCTTGTTCCTCAGCAGGGGAGCCCTTTTCCCCAGAAGACAAAGACATCTCCGCTCTGGGGCTTGTTCCCAGAATCCCTTGGGGCCTTTTAGGAGACAAGAGTCCATCCCACAAGGACCTGTTTCCCCCTGAACAGCCATTTCTATCACATTACCACACTGACTTTCCCCCTACCCCCCCTTATTTTTTTTTTTTTGAGACAGGGTCTCGCTTTGTAGTTAGGCTGGCCCTGAGCTCAGCCTCCAACACATATCACAGCAATCCTCCTGCCTCTGCCTCCTGGGCTGGGATTACAGGCGTGAGCCACCACGCCCGGCACTGTGGTATGTGGTACTGGTTGCTGCTGGGGTGAGTCCCCACGCCCAGTATTGTTATGTGGTTACCGGGCAAGAACCTGGGTCCTTGCGCTTGCAAGACAGGCGCCGGAACCACTGAGTTATATCCTTGGCCCCTCCTCACCTTTTTTTAAGAACTGAGAATAGAACTCAGGATCTATCCTGATGCAGCAGCATCATTAAGCTACATCCCCAGCCCCACATTCACTTTTAAACATACTCTTATTATAGAATCCCACCTGTGAATTAATGACAAGCACCTACTTCCCCTTTAAAAACATAAATTACTTATTTTCCTTACATTGTAAGTGTACAATGGCCCCTATTTATCTAGGGGGGCTATGTTCCAACATCCCCAGCATGTGCTTAAAAGAGCTGATGCTTCTAAACTCTATATACACTAGGTTTTCTTCCTGTGTATATATACCTCTGATAATGTTTAGTTGATCATTTAGGTACAGTAAGTGGTTAGCATTAGTAACAGTAACATAACAAAATAGAACTACAATAATAATATAATGAAAGTTATTTAAAATTTATGAATTATTAGCACTCAGAAGCCTAAGGCAGGAAGATTGCTCTAAGTTGGAGGCCAGCCTTGAACTCTCTGTCATGACAGGTAGCCAGGTAGACAGTTATATTATGTTTAATATAAACACAAGCCTTCTACATTTTAGAAAATATAGGTAATTTCTCGCTATGGGACAATGGACAATGTTGGCAGTAACCTAACTGCCTGAATATTGCAAACAAAATATTAAACTTGGATAAGGTGGTACAATTTCTATAAGTTCATCTCAGGAGGCTAGAGGATCAAAAGTCTCAGGTGAGCCAGGCATAGTGGTACACACCTGTAATTCAGCACCGTGGGAGGCTGAGCTCAGGCCAAGACCCTGTCTCGAACTCAAAACTAAGAAATTGCTGGACCCTGAGTTGCATCCCCAATACCTCAAAAGCAAGTAAATACATTAGGTGAATGAACCAATGAAAAATGACCTAAATACCTTGTTACTTTAGTTTTTCAAAATGTTGCATTCATTTTCCTTCTTCTTCAGGGAGAAACCAACAGGATCATAGCCGCCCACACCTTGAACAAAAACTCATCCAGGTCCCACTGCATCTTCACCATCTACGTGGAGGTGCGTGGGGCCCAGGGGCCTTTGGTGCCGAGGGGAATCACCGCCCAAGCTCAGCTTCCTGACTGTGGCCCTGTGCTGCTTCCTAGGCTCACTCCCGGACCTTATCGGATGAAAAGTACATCACTTCCAAAATTAACTTGGTGGACCTGGCGGGCTCCGAGAGGCTGGGGAAGTCAGGGGTGAGTAGTTCCTCCTTGGCGGCCACGGCCCGTGTGTGGCATGGTGCTTGTGCGTATGGCCTCCACGCATCAGGCTCTGAAGGCCGCCGCCCTGGGCAGGGTGGAGTGGAGCGTGTAGGCTTTGGAGGGACAGAGACAGCAGAGGAGGGATGGCGGCTATGGGGCCACTTTCGGCTCCTGGGGACTTTTCTATACATTAATAATAAGTGCCTTCTAACCTCCGAGCACGGTATCCAGGGCTCAGTAAGTGCTCAGTAAGCACAACAGGCTGTGTAGCATTTCTTTTTCTTTTTTTTGAGACAGGGTCTCGCTTTGTGGTTCAGGCTACCCTGAGCTCAGCCTCAAACTCACATCATAGCAATCCTCCTGCCTCTGCCTCCCGAGTGCTGGGATTACAGGCGTGAGCCACCACGCCCGGCACTGTGGTATGTGGTACTGGTTGCTGCTGGGAGTGAGTCTCCACGCCCAGTATGGTATGTGGTTACTGGGGGATTGAACCCGGGTCCTTGCGCTTGCAAGACAGGTGCCAGAACCACTGAGCTAAATCCCCGGGCCCCTGTGTACCATTTCTTTAGCCTTAAAATGAGCATTTGCTTGAGGATTTCCTTTCAAGTAAGTATTTGAAGTGTGTATGAGCACAGGTGTCCACAGAGGATTCAGGTGAGTGTGGGCGTGTGTGTGTGTGTGTGTGTGTGTGTGTGTGTGTACAGGCGCAGAGTTGCTTGCTCAGCTCTCTGTCCAAATATTCTCACGTGCATTTATATTAGTATGAATCTCTGAATGAGGACTCCTATGACTGTTCACAGAAGTATTTGTGTTCACATGAGTGTTTTTTTGAGTTTTAGTGTTACCATTGTTTGTTTTGCTTTTTGAAACAAGTTCTCAGTATATAGTTCCCCTGGTCTGAGCTCACTGTGCAGCCCAGGTTGGCCTTAAACTTCTGGCTATTTTCCTGCCTTGGTCTCCTCAGGATGGGATCATAGGCCTGGGTCACCATGCCTGGCCTCATATTACCACTATTAACCAAGATGAAACATGCCCCCAGGACTGGTGGGGAGGCCCTGGCTCCAGGCCAGAGCGCTGGCCTGTTCGGTACAGCCAGGTCAGGGGCTGCCACTCTCAGTGGAACAACCACTTCCTCTGCCCCAGCGGGACTGGCCTTTGCTTTGCAGTCTGAAGGCCGCATACTGAAGGAAGCCACATACATCAACAAGTCACTATCGTTCCTGGAGCAGGCCATCATCGCCCTTGGGGACCAGAAGCGGGACCACATCCCTTTCCGCCAGTGCAAACTCACCCACGCCCTGAAGGACTCGCTGGGTGAGGGCGTGGCTGGTGCCAGGGTCGGGTGTTGGTGGAAGGAGGGCCAGGCCTGGCCCAGGCCCTCAGATGGCTCTCTCCCTGGCGTGTGCAGGACACAGCCCCACCCCAGTGACTTCTCCTGCGCCTTCTGCACCTGCACTACGGTGCCGTTCACTGGTCAGAGCCTCTCCTTGTGCTTTCGCTCCTGCAGGGAAACCTTCTCTTTGCCATCCCTGAACCAGCCTGCAGGATTCTTCACAGCCTAGCAGGCCAGCAATGGGACAGGCTCGCCCAGCATGCTTTCCCTTGCTCTTGTTTTCGTTTTTTAATTTTTGAGACAGGATGTCACTATGTAGTTCAAGCCAGCCTTGCACTCATTATTTCGCCCAAGGTTGGTCTTGAACTTATATCAGCCCTCTTGCCTCAGCCTCCCAAGTGCTGGGGACACAGGCATGAGCCATCATACCCAGCAGCCCTACTCTTCTGTTTGAGCGTCCTGCACAGAGCATCAGGGGCTTTGTCTTGTCACCTTGTGTCCCCGTGCAGTTGTGTTGGGCCTGCTGACACAGTGGCTAGTTTCTGGCCATGAACCAAGTGGCTTCGTGACACCGTGAGCACAGCCCACCCTGCACCAAGCTCCTCCGCTGTGCTTTCCTAGCTCTGCTCTTAGGGACACTTGGCTTCCATTCCTCCCTCTCTTCCGCTTGCTCCCAGCCCCATGCGGGCAGAGGTTGTCCTCTTGACTCTGACATCAGTGTGGGCTGGTAAAGCAAAGCGGCGTAGATGGGGTGGCCTAGACAGCAGTCTCATATGTCTCTGTCCTAAAGGCTGGGAATGCAAGTTACAAAGTAAGAAGGTTGGGTTCCTGGAAAAGACCACCATCCTGCCTGCACAGGGCTGCCCCTGGCTGTGCCCCAGAGAGAGAGAGCATGTGAGGCCCCTGTCTGCTTTCCTGGAAGGACAATGACCCCCGCCTTGTGGCCTCACCCTTGGGACCTCCCAGAGACTTCTGCTGGAAGTGTGCTCTCACAGGATGTCTGGAGGGGGACTTGGGCATGCAGCCTCAGCATGTGAATGTAGACGTTCAGCCCATAGTAGGTTGAAGCCCCCAGCAACCTTGAAGGAGTCTCTTTGCAAAACCCCATGCGATTCATGCCTTCCGTGTCTCGCTTTCTAGGGGGAAACTGCAACATGGTCCTGGTGACTAACATCTACGGAGAAGCCGCCCAGCTGGAGGAGACGGTGCGTAGTGATGGCCAGTACAACCCGAGTGGAACCCCTCCTGAGGGCCAGTGCATTGCTGAGGACCTGGGATATGCTGGACATGCAGTTGTGAGGGGTTTAAACCAGGACCCAGCCGGCAGGCTGGAAAGGGAGGACCAGCAAGGAGGGCTGGCTGGGGGACCGGGAGCCCACGTCCAGGGGCTATGCCTGGCATTGGAGCTGAGGACAGCCGACTGCTTGTGCTTTATAATCACACATATTCGGCCTGGCGTGTAGGTTAGTGGTGGAGCATCTGCCCAGCACGTGCAAGGCTCTGGGTTCAGTCCCACCTGTGAATGTCTCAGAAACACCACGGGTTCCAGGCCGAGATTCTAAGGCTGCTCTGAGCAGACGAATGTCGAGCGTCTGCCCTGGGCCCGGTGGTGGAGGGGGAGCAAGTTGGTAGAGATGAGTTATGGTGGACAGGGAAAAGCTGGGCCCCTGTGCCAGAAGAGAAGCCTGGCATGGTGGTGCCACCTGTAGTATCAGCCCTGGGAAGGCTGAGGCAGGAAGATCACTGCAAGTTCGAGTCTAGCCTGGTCTACATATCAAAACCCTGTCTCACCACCTGCACAAAGGGGATGCCCTCCAAGACCACAGGAGCCTGCTCACTCCCCCTAAACTGACCGTCCTGCCCTTTGCCTACCTCAAACTCGTGTTCAACACTGGCCTTGGCCTGTCCCTTGCTGGCCCTGTGGAAGAAACCACGACTGCAAGGCCCCTCAGGGTCCCACAAGCAGCACTCTGGGGCCCCTTCTGTGGCTCCCTTCTGAGCCTGCCTCAGTCCCTCAGCCGTGTACCTGGCTATCTTGCAGCCCAGCGTCTGTTCACCTGTGTTACCCCGATGCCGCAGAACCAGCCAGGTCCCCTCAGGCCTCTCCATCCTGGAGTAGTGCAGGGCAGTCAGCAGGAGAACATCTGAGGGATTATTTTTTCCAGTACTGAGGACAGAACTCAGAACCTTCCCCCTGAGCTATACCCCAGCCCTTTTTATTTTGGGACAGGGGCTCCCTAAGTTGCCCAAACTGGGCTCAAACTTGTGATACACCTGCCTCTGTCCCTTTGAGTGCTAGGATTGTAGGGGTGTGCACATACGATACATGTGGTAGGGCTAAATGGAGATACTGTGTAAGTTTAAAATACCAGATTTCAAAGACCAATTATTACAAAAGAGATCATAGGGCTGGGAATTTAGCTCAGTGGTTCCAGCACCTGCCTTGCAAGTGCAAGGTCCTGGGTTGGATCCTGGTAACCACATACAACAATGCTGGGCATGGAGACTCATGCCCACTGGCAATCAGGACTATATACCACAGTGCTGGGCATGGTGGCTCACGCCTGTAATCCCAGCACTGGGAGACAGAGGTAGGAGGACTGCTGTGAGTTCAAGGCTGAGCTCAGGGCCAGCCTGAACTACAAAGCAAGACCCTAGCTCAAAAAAAAAAAAAAAAAAAAAAAAAAAGATAATAATTTTAGAATGTTGATTACATGTTGAAATCAATATTATACTGTTTAAGCAAGATATATTAAGATTAGTTTTACATCCTTGTTTTTACCTATTCTAATATATCTATTAGACAATTTAAAACCAAAGCCAGGCATTGTGGCAGGTTCCTATAACCCAAGCACTCCGGAGGCTGAGGAAGGAGGATCACTTGAATCCAAGAGTTTCAGACCAGCTTGGCAACAGAGAGTGAGAGAGAGAGACAGAAAGACAGAGAGACAGAGAGAGGAGAGAGGAGAGAGAGGAGGTGGGGAAGGGAAGCTGGAGGTGATGGTACGTGCCTGTAATCCCAGCTACTCAGGAATGAGAGGCAGGATTATACATTTGAGACCACTGTGGGAAACTTCACAAGACTTTGCCTCAGAAGAGAGCTAGAATTTTAGCTCAGGGGTAGCGTGCCCCTGGATTCAATTCCCAGGACTGGAAGAAGAAACAATGTTAATTTTTTTTTTTTTTTTGTGGCTTTGTAGTTCAGGCTTCCCTGAGTTCAGCCTCAAACTCACATCACAGCAATCCTTCTGCCTCTCTGCCTCCCGAGTGCTGGGACACAATGTTAAATATTTAAAATTTCATATATGAAAGTGGGTATGGTAGCTCATGCTTATAATCCAAGCTACTCAGGAGGCTAAGGGACAACAATAGAAAAACTCTGTCTCAAAATAAATTTTTTAAAAAGTAGTGATGCAGTTCAGTGGCAGAGTGCTTGCCTAGCATATGCGAGGGTCTGGGTTCAGTCCTTAGTACCACACACACCCATGTATGTACATATATATTGTGTATATGTATATGTACACTTATATAAGTGACTTGCATTTGTAGCTCCCATTACCAATCAACTGGACACTGCTGACCCAGACCCAGAGAAGTAGGGACACTGCTGACCCAGACCCAGAGAAGTAGGGAGTCCATGGAGGGCAGGGCCACCGACCTGAAGGGCCAGAGACATCATCAGAGGGCTTGAGACTGCAAGCCATGTTCAGCTGGGCCTTGGAAGAAAGCAGAGAGTAGGGGAGCAGACAGGGTAGGGTGAGAGGGAGGGGAGCCTGGGTCACAGGCCCGAAGCAGAGAGGCTCAGGTTGGGATGAAGTAGTCGCCTGCTGCAGGTCCTCGTGGCATGGTGGCAAGGACTGGCAGGTGCCTCTGTCAGCGTCCTGCCTCCCTTTCTGGGGAGCTCACTGCCAAAAGCCAGGTTTTATTTTGTATTTACAGTTAACTTTTGAGGGTGCGGTCGGGGCTCCAGTGGCACAATCAGTTAGCGCACGGTACTTATATAGTTAGCTTTTGGTGCTGGGATTGAACACATGAACCAACACTGCTTGACAGTCGGGCCGAAGACCCAGGAGTGGCAGCCAGGGTCTAGGCCTCACTCAGGTGGGCTGCCCCCTGACATCCAGTTTGTTTTCCAGCTGTCTTCGCTACGTTTTGCCAGCAGGATGAAGCTGGTCACGACTGAGCCTGCCATCAACGAAAAGTACGATCCCGAGGTACTGGGGGCTGTGGGCAGCTGCTGCTCCGGGGGTGGAGTCTGTGGGTTTGTTACCCTATGGCTGGCCTGGGGAGATGGGAAGGAAGCCTCCTGGGCCTGCGTTAGCCCCTCTTCACATTGGGACAGGTTGGGCTGCAGAGTCCTGGAGACAGTGCCTTAGGCACTGCCGCAGTGGTGAGAGGGCTGCGTTTGTCCATCACCCACTCCACAAGTGGGGCCCAGGAAGTCTGGGTTCCCTGGGCTTCTCTGTGAGGTTTCTGCAGAGCTGGCTGGTATTTTGTTTTGAAACAGGGTCTTGCCATGTTGCTTATGCTCACCTTGAACTCACTATGTAGGCCAGGCCTCGAACTTGGAACCCTCCTCCTTCCTGAGCCCTAAGCTCAAAATAGACAGCTTAACTTTTCAGATCTGAAATCCGGAAGGAAAACACGGACATGTATCTCTGTAGAGCCTCATGTATCTCTGTAGGTTCTGAAGGACTGGAACGCAGCTGTGCTTCCCAAACTCTAGCTGGCATTGGCTTCACTGGCTGGCCTACTGAACCATGGGCCATAGGTCCGTTCCCAGAGTCCCCAGTTATGTCTGCAGGGTGCGCAGGTGGGATGCACTTATAGCTGCTGCTCTGGGAGCCCCACTTTGAGATCCGCTGGCACAGTGTTGAAGAGCCCTGGCGCTGGGTTCAGGATCCTGCTCATTAACTGTGTAGCCTTGGCAAAAATCCCGTTGAGCTTATTTCTTCATTGATTAATTGGAGAATTTATAGAATCCTCTCTCAGAAGGGTTTGTGAAGAACAGGTTTGTGTGCAGAAACCTCTGAGCACATTGCTATCCTGGTGTCAGCCTTCAGTAAACATTAGCTCACACAGTTGCCTGTCTGCAGA
>PVIR01008122.1:6381-42540 GCA_004026965.1 Petromus typicus
TTTTTAGGTTTTTTGAGACAGGGTCTCGCTTTGTGGTTCAGGCTGGCCCTGAGCTCAGCCTCCAACTCACATCACAATCCTCCTGCCTCTGCCTCCCGAGTGCTGGGATTACAGGCGTGAGCCACCACGCCCGGCACTGTGGTATGTGGTACTGGTTGCTGCTGGGTGTGGGTCTCCACATCCAGTATTGTTATGTGGTAACCGGGGAATCGAACCCGGGTCCTTGCGCTTGCGAGACAGGCGCTGGAACCACTGAGCTAACTCCCCGGCCCCCTCAACTCGACTTCTAAATTTAAGTAGCATAGCTAGGTAAAAATTCAATAGCATAGCTAGATATAAAATCAACACTCAAGAATCAATAGCATTCCTGTACACAGATAAACTCCCTGAGAGTTAGGGGAACCACATCATTAACAATAGCATCCAAAAAATTGAAATGGTTAGGGATCATTCTAACAAGGAAGTAAAAGACTTTTACATTGAAAAGCCTACAGTAATCTGAAAAAGAGATCGAAGAGGAAAACAGAAAATTTAAAGATATTCCTTGTTCTTGGGTAGGAAGAATCAATATAATGAAAATGCCCATACTTCCAAAATTGTTATACAGGTTCAGTGCAATTCTGATCAACGTACCAATAGCATACCTCACAGAACTAGAGAAGCCAATCCTAAAACTGGAACCAGAAGAAATCTAGAATAGAAAAAGCAATTCTGGGAAATAAAGACAAATCAGAAAGCATCACAATTCCTGACTTGAAATTATGTCATAAAACTACTGTGATAAAAGAACATGATACCAAAGGAGGCAACAGACCAAGGATCAGAACAGATGAGAAGATACAGAAGCAATTCCAAACACACTCAGCCACCTTTTTTTTTTTGAGACGGTCTCGCTTTGTAGTACAGGCTGGCCCTGAGCTCAGCCTCCAACTCACATCACAGCAATCCTCCTGCCTCTGCCTCCCGAGTGCTGGGATGACAGGCGTGAGCCACCACACCCGGCACTGTGGAATGTGGTGCTGATTGCTGCTGGGCGTGAGTCTCCAGGTCCACTGGGGATTGAACCTGGGCTTGCAGAACAGGCGCCGGAACCACTGAGCTAAATTGCCGGCCCCCTCAGCCAACTTATTTTTGACAAAAGGGCCAAATACTTTCACTAGAAGAAAAATAATCTCTTTAAATAAATGGTGCTGGGAAGACTGGCTTTCCATATGCTGAAATTAAATCTAGATCTATATGTCTTATCATGCACTAAACTAAAGTCAAAATGGATCAAAGATCCAAATACTAAAACAAAAAACACTAAATCTGCTGGAAGGTAGGATAGGTAGAAATCTTGAAGACAAAGGTGTAGCCAAAGACTTTATGAATAAAATCCCAATCATGAGAAATACTACAAAGAATCAAGAACTGGGAATTCATTAAAAAGCTTTTTCAGAAAGCAGTGTGGAGATTTCTCAAAAAACTAGGATAAAATGTCCCATTTGACCCTGCTATTCCCCAGCTAGGTATATAGACGAAAGAACTAAATGATTCATATCACAGTGACATATGTGCACCCATGTTCATAGCAGCTGAGTTTGTGATAGGTAGATCTTGGAATCAAGTCAAATGCCCATCAACTGGAGACTGGATAAAAAAGATGTGGTTCTTTTATAGAATGGAATATTCTGCCATAAAGAGTGATAAATTTGAGTCATTTATACTCAAATGGATGTACCTTAAGGACATACTCATAAGTGAAATAAATAGGTCAGATGTGGAAATACCTTATCTTTTCTCTGGTATGAGAAACTGAAAACATAAATGAGTTCTAAAGTGTAAGATAGATGCTGTGAAACAGAAAATATTCAAATGGTAAAGCAGGGTGAAGTATATAACAGGGGGAAAATGTGATGGTAAAGGAAAAAAAGGAAACAAAACTTATATGTATATGAAGCACTGGATTGTAGGGTGGGCTGGGGAATGGGAAAAAAATGAATTAAGTTGTGTCATATACTAGTACACATTTCCAGTGTTGATTGTGATCATGATATGTGTATAAAATGTACCAATAAAATCAATTAATTAAAAAACCTTTTGCATAGCATAAACTACTCACAGAGTGAAAAAGCAGCCTACCAAATGAAAAACAAGTTTTACCATCTATTCCCCATACAAAGGACTATGATCTAGAATATATGAAGAACTCATAAAACTAGACCCCTGCCATAATAAAGCTCCACTCCATAAATGGGCATCAGAGGTGACTATACACTTCTCAGGTGAAGAAATACAAATGACAAATAAATAAATATATGAAAAAAAAGTTCAACCTCACTAGTCACTAAAGATTTGCAAGTTAAAGCAACACTGAGATTCCATCTCATTCCAGAAAGAATGGCTACCATTCAGAAATCAACCAATAACAAAAACTGATAGTGCTGTGGGGTTAAAGAAACACTTTTCCACTGTTGATGGGAATGCAGAATGGTGCAATCAGTGTGGAGAGTCCTCAAAAAACTAAATTAGAGGTTCAATTTGACCCAGCTAGTCCCTTTTTCGGTATCTTCTCAAAAGAATTAAGAATATTGTATCACAGCATTGTATGTGCACCCATAATTATAGCATATGTTGGACCAAGCCTGCACTCCTGGGCTCACTTCCATTCGCTCATGGCAGATAAACAGACGTCTTGATGATTTACTGCATTCTCTTTGTCAGTATCTTACTGAGAAGTTTTGTGTCTATGTTCATTACACCCTAGGACTTTTAAATTTTTTATTTGAGCTGGAAACAGCTCAAATGCCCATCCAGCAAGAGATGGATAAAGAAGATATGGATTTTTTAAAAATGCATTCAAGTACTCCTCTGTCATAAAGGATAAACTTGAGACATTTCTAGGTAAATGGAAGTGTCCTGAGATCATACTCTTGAGTGACATAAATCAGACACACATTTAGATATTAAAAAATGCATAATAGATATTGGTAAACAGAAAAAAAAATGTTCAAATGGGAGGGGGAAATGGAAGAAGAAGGGAAAAAAATGAAAAGAAAGGCCAGAGATTCAGCTCAGTGGTTCTGGCATCTGCCTCTCAAGCACAAGGTCCCCAGTACCAAAAAAATTAAAAAAATTAAAAAGTAGGTCCGGGGAGTTAGCTCAGTGGTTCCGGCGCCTGTCTTGCAAGTGCAAGGGCCTGGGTTCGATTCCCCGGTAACCACATAACAATACTGGGTGTGGAGACTCACACCCAGCAGCAACCAGTACCACATACCACAGTGTCGGGCGTGGTGGCTCACGCCTGTAATCCCAGCACTCGGGAGGCAGAGGCAGGAGGATTGTGATGTGAGTTTGAGGCTGAGCTCAGGGCCAGCCTGAACCACAAAGTGAGACCCTGTCTCCAAAAACCTAAAAAAAAAAAAAAAAAATTAAAAAGTAGAAGGAAAAAATGGCAACAAAGATTTTGTAAGTAAGGACAAGAAAAGTTGAAGAGGGAGGAAGAGAATAAAGAATCAAATTATATTATGCACAAGTACAAATCCCTATGATGAATGTGATCATTATGCATATTCAAAGTGTATCAATAAAATTAATTTTTTTAAAAAATGCTCATTTATAGCACAATAAACACTTGTCTACCATGTGCAAGATTCTGGGTTCAATCCTCAGTACTGAAAAAATTTAGCCTATGTATTTTACTCTTTTTGTTGCTGTGGTATTTTCTTGAATTACTGGATTTGTTTTTTACACAATCTTTAGTGATTTCTATACAAAGGCACAAGTCATCTGTGAACACACGTCATTTAATATTTCCTTTCCAATTGGACTATCTTTGCTTGCTTCCTAGTCTAGTTACTCTGGCTAGGACTTCCTGTACTACACAGAAAAGAAGTGGGAAAAGGGACAACCTCTCCCCTGATCTGAGGAGAAAAGCTTTCAGCTCTTTGCTATTGAGTATGTGAGCTTTCTAGAGATGGCTTTTATTGTCCTCAAGAAATTTCCATCTAACCCTGGATTGTTGGGTTTTTCAAATCTCAGAAAGGTTTTGAATCTTGTGAAATTATATTCTTTTTACTACATTTAATACAATGATCATGTGATTTTTATTCTTCAACTTGATAATGTGGTACATAACAATTATTGATTTTTATAGTTGATCTATCCTTGCACCCCAGGGATAAATTCTACTTGGTCATGGTATATGATGCCATGACAGCATGTAATAATGCTGGACCTTGTTTATTATCTATCCAGCCATAGTACGTTGTTTTGTTTTGTTTTTTAGGTTTTTTGAGACAGGGTCTCGCTTTGTAATTCAGGCTGGCCCTGAGCTCAGCCTCAAACTCATCACAGCAATCCTCCTGCCTCTGCCTCCCAAGTGCTGGGATTACAGGCGTGAGCCACCACGCCCGGCACTGTGGTATGTGGTACTGGTTGCTGCTGGGCGTGAGTTTCCACACCCAGTATAAGTATGTGGTTACAGGCACCGGAACCACTTACATTTACATCTAAAGTAATCAGTTTAGGAGAAGATTTACCACTTAAATAGTTGTTTTCTATTTAATAGGATTTTTGTTCATATTTTCATCTCTGGCTATATTCCCTTGTGTTTCACTCATTATTTTTGCAGAATTTTTGTGAAGTAAATCAGACACACAAACTTGGATTAATACACTTTTATGCCTTCTTTGTAAATATTTTCTTTGCAGTTACCACGGGACTTACATAAAACAATTTATAGTTACAGTAGTCTGTTTTAAACTAATAGCAACTGCATTCTTGGTGGGAAAAAGGGAGTCCTTCTACATTCCTGGAGGGTATGTGAACTAGTACAGCCACTATAGAAATGAGTATGGAGATTCCTCAAGAAAATAAAACTAAAAATTTCATTTTAGCCAGCTATTCTCTTCTAGATATCTTCCTGAAAGAGTGAAGACATCATATCACAGTGCCATATGCATAAACATGTTTGACAGTACAATTCCTAACAGCTATATGTTGGAAGCAGTAGGCATGCCCATCAACAAATTAATGGGTTAAGGAAATGTGTATTTACAGTAATGGATTACTACTCTGTCATAAAGAGCAATAAAGTTCAGATATCTGTAAATAGTTGTACCTTGAAACAGTAATATTAAATGAAATAAATGAGATCCCCAAGCTTAAATAGCACATAATTTCTCAAATTATAAATAAATAACAAAAATATAAATAAAACAAGAACAAAATAAAAGATAAATAATAGGAGGTAGGAAGACACATGCTTCTCAGATGCAAAGGGGATCAAGAGACAGAGGGAAATGAGGATGAGGGGAGAAAAACCAGATTAAGATGTTTTATGTAGGTGTGCCAGCTCCACAAAGGAATGTAAATATTATGTACTGCAAATAAGTAAGAAATAAAGAAATAAGAAAGGAAGAAAGAGAGACAGAGAAGAAAAAAAGAGAGAAAGTTTCAGAAAGAGATAAGAAAAGAAAAGAAAATATAAAAGAAAGCTGGAGAGTAGGTTAATGGTAGAGTGCTTGCCTAGCCTGTGCAAAGCTCTGAGTCAAATCCCCAGTACCTGCAAAAGTAATACTGTTGGGCCAGGGATTGAGCTCAGTGTGCCTGTCTTGCAAGTGCAAGGGCCAGGGTTTGATCCCCGGTAACCACATACAACAATACTGGGCATGGAGACTCACCCCAGCAGCAATCAGTACCACATATCACAGTACCAGGCATGGTGGCTCACGCCTGTAATCCCAGCACTTGGGAGGCAGAGGCAGAAGGATTGCTGAGTTCAAGGTTCACCTAGGGTACATAGTGAATTCAAGACCAGCCTGAACTACAAAGCAAGATCCTGTCTTAAAAAAAAAAAAAAATACTGTCATAATGGCTCTCAAGCACTGAATGGAGTAATGAGAAATCATCTTTTAATGGGCATAGAATTTTAGGATTACAAAATGAGAGTTACGGTGCTAGATAGTAGTGATGGTAACACTCAACTGCACACTGTAAATGGTTAACATGTTAAATTTTATGTTATACATAGTCTTCCACTATGAAATATTTTTAAATATAAATATTATATTTATATATTTTATTCTTTGTTATAGTTGCCACCATTTTGTTCATTTTGTATTGTGAACTCTGTAATGTATTTTTATAATTAGTTATTTTAATACTTTATCTTTTAATTTCTATATTAAAACTGAAAGGGTCTTAATTATTGCCTTGCAATACTACAGTATTCAGTCTTAGAGATTTTATTTTGTGTGCTCCTGTACTGCTACTTATGTGTAGCATCCTTTCATTACAGCTTCAAGAACTCTTAAAGCACCGCTTTAAGGTAAGTGGAGTAATGATAAACTCTCAGGTTTTGTTTGTCCAAGTGTCTTTCCCTGGCCCTTACACTTGCAGGACATTTTTGCTGAGTATAGTATTCTCAACTGACACTTTCTTCTCTTAGCACTGTGAATGAGTCATTTCACTCCTGGACTGGAAGATTTATTCTTAGAAATCCTTATGAAAAGTTCATTTTGTTGATGAAAAGTCATGTTCTCTTATATATTCCAAAAATTCTCTCTTCGCATTTGACTTTTGACAATTTGATTTATGTCTCGATGTTGATTCTACCCTATTTTGGGTCTTCTGAGCTTTCCAGATTTGGAGAATTTCTTTCCAGACGTTTTCTGCTCCTTCTCTGTCTCCTTCTGAGTAGTGTGTAAGGCACCCATTGGTCTTCTCGTGGTCATCCCTTAAGTCCACTCAGCTTTCCTTAATCTTTTCCTTGGTTTTTCTGTTTTGCTCACTTAACTGGAGAATTTTAAGGGACCTAACTTCACCTTCACTAAGTTCTTTGATCTGTTTAATCTAGTGTGCTGTTTAACTCCTCTAGTGAATTCTTCACTTGACCTATTGTATTCTTCAGCTCCAAGATTTCTATTTGGTTCTTTTAAATATCTTATATCTCATCATTAAAATTTTCATCTTGCTCACACATGTTCTCCCGAGCAATTTGAGCGTGCCTGTGGTGGTGGCTTTGATTTCGCTTTCAGGTAATTCATACAACTCTGCTTCATAATGATTTGTTTCTGGAGAGTTATCTCGTTCCATTTGCGTGACATACTTCCCTGTTTCTACATTTTTCCTTAACTCCATGTATCTGTGCATTAGGAAAAAGCCATCACCCTTTTCAGTCTTCATGGACAGGCCTCGTGTAGAGAATACATTCACTAATTTGCATGGACAGACATTCTGGAGGCCTTTCAAACTCTTTCTGCATATGTCTTCTTAGGATGTTGTGTGTCTGTGTTTATGTATCTCTGTATGTCTATGTTCCCAGTTAGAAGCATTTGCTGATTTACATTTTCTGGAGTTCATAATCTCTTATTTCCCATGTTGTCTTTGTGCTATTTTTCAGGTATTTTGTAGCATCGATGTGTCCCAAATTCTTGTTTGTTTTAATGGCATTTAGAATTTGTTGGGTTTTCTGTGCTCTGAGACAGGTGAGACTGACACCAGCCACCCAAAAGCTTGCATGTTACCTATATGTTTCAAAGTTTTTTTCTCTCGACAAGGGCTGGTGGTCTTTCAGTTGTACCACACTGAGCTGGGAAAGACTTTGTGGGTGGTTAAGACCGGTTCAATTCTTCATTTTGTTCACAGTGGCCTTCAAGCTTCTAGAGAAGCCAGGTCCATTAAGGATCCACGGTAGATGAGACAGAGGTCAGTTTTTCAGGCAGTCCTTGGAAATGGAATGTCGGATGTTAGGCCAAATCTTTCTCTTCCCGAGAGAAACTGAGATGTGTGATTATTTACTCACTCACTTTGTGTTGAGTTTGAGAGAGGAGGGCATAATGCTGAGTGTATTTTGCTCATCCATATTGAAGTTTGTATTTTCAGAAAATCCCAGGCTGGGGGCATTTCCTGTAAGTACCCAGACTTAGGCAAAATAGAAATGACTCTGGAGTAACACCTGGAAAACTCAGGGCACTGAACGTGTGAGCCTGCCCTTTCTTTCCCTCACTAGGAAGAAAGTATTATGTGGCACTGTACAAGAGTCTTTTCCCTCATTTCTGGATTTCTCACAAAAAGAATTGATCTGTGTATTGTTGAATTGCTAAGTCTCTGCAAAGAAAGTGGTAGAAGGGCTTCTTGTTCTACCATACTCTGATGTCTTCCCTTTAATTCAGTAGTTTTCATATAAAGTTGTGTAATCTTCATCATGGTATAATTTTGGAACGTTTTTATTACCTCCCCCAATAAGTATTTCATCGGTTAGCATCCGAAGCCAATGCACCTCAACTGCCCAGCCTAGTACACTCACCACAAATGTACTTTCTAACTTTCTCTCTCTATTTGCCTATTCTGGGTATTGCAGAACAATGAAATCTTTTAACACATGGCATTTGGTATCTGGCTTCTTTCACTTACAATAATGTTTTAGACGTTCGTTTTTGCTATAGAATTGTCAGTACACTGTTTCTTTTTATCACTGAGTAGCAGTCCATTGTTTGGCTATATGGCATTTTCTTTATCCATTCAATACTTTATAATCATATTGGCTGTTCCCATGCTTTTAGTATTATAAGTACTGCTACTTTGAACATGCACAGAAAGTTTATTTTATGAGCATGTATTTTTATTTCACTAGAGTAGATTTAAATGAGTGAAATTTCTAGATCATATGGTAGCTTTATGATTAATTTTTTTAAAAGTTGCTAAACCTTTACCAAAGTGAGTTTGCCATTTTATATTTCCACTGACATATGTGAGGGCTTCAGTTTCTCCACACCCTCATCAACACTTGTCATAATTCTTTTGCTTCTTTGTTTAATTTTGTGGTTTTTGAGATCAAACACGAAGCCTTGTGCCTGCTAAGCAAGTGCTTTACCTCCAAAATACACCTGCAGATCCATTAGCATAGAACTTTTTAAAGTGATGGACATTCTAGTGTGTATAAAATAGTTTCTGCATTTTTATTCACATTTTTATAATGGCTATTGAAGTCAGCTATCTTCTCACATGCTGACTAGCTATTTGTTCTTTGGACATATTTCTACTCAGATTTCCTATTCAAACTTGAAAATATCTATTCAGATTTTCCCATTTTAAAATTAAGTTTTAAAAAAACTATTGAGTTGTAATATAATCTTTATACATTCTAGATACAAGTCCTTATGCAATACATAGCTTGCAAATATCTTTCCCATTTTTATGCATTGTATCATATTTTAGTATGTAAAGTATGGGTTTAAAGACAAGGTCTTGGGCCAGGGACTTAGCTCAGTGGTTCCAGCACCTACCTTGCAAGCACAAGGGCCCCAGTTCAATCCTCAGTAACTTCATACAACAATGCCAAGTGTGGTGACTCACGCCTGCCAGCAATCAATACTACATAGCACAGTGCTTGGTGTGGTGGCTCACACCTGTCATTCCAGCACTCAGGAGGCACAGACAGGATGATTGCTGAGTTTGAGGTTGAGTTCAGGACCAGACTGAACTACAAAGTGAGACTTTATCTCAAAAAAAAAGATAAGATCTACTGGTTTGTTCCTGCTTGTATACACTAGCAGTACAGCCACAGCAGTTGCAATGCAGCATTACCGCACACCAGTAAGAATGGCTATTATAAAAAGAATAGGGGTTTAAATTTTGGAAAACATGTGGGAAAAGGGGAATACTTAGACACAGTAGGTAGAAAGGTTAATTAGTAAGACAATTATAAAAACAATATGTGGGTTCTTGAAAAATTCAAAACAGAACAACATGGTCCCACTCCTGAGTGTACATATACCCAAAGGAAACAAAGTCAATGTGTGGAAGAGACAGCTCCATCTCCATGATCATTGTGGCACCATCACAACAGCTCAGAAATGAGAACAATTTACATGTCCATCAGCTGATAAAGGATTAAAGAAAACACAGTGCACATATAGAATAGAATATTATTTATGCATTAAAAGGACAAAATCCTATTACTTGTGACAACATGGATGGAACTGGAGATCATTATATTGCATAAAACGAGACACAACAATGTCAGATGGCACATAATCTCACTCGTGTGAAATCTAAAGAACATCATTTTACAGATGTGAGAGTAGAACGGTGGTTGCCAGAGGCTGGGGATAGCAGCAGAGAGGGAAAGTTGGGGAAAGGTTAGTTAACGATTACTGAGTTACAAGTACATGGAAGCAAGAAGCTCTACTGAGCTGTTGCTTTGTAGGGTGACTATAGATGCCGACTGTTTTTTGTTTGTTTGTTTGTTTTTAGAGACAAGGTCTCACTTTGTAGTTCAGGCTGGCCTTGAGCTCACTATGTAGCCCAGGTAAGCCACAAACTCAGCAATCCTCCTGCCTCTGCCTTCTGATTGCTGGGATTACAGGCATGAGCCACCACTCTTGGCTCTGTGCTATGTGCTATGTGCTATGTGGTTCTGATTGCTGGTGGGCATGAGTCTCCAGGCCCAGTATTGTTGTATGTAGTTATCAGGGATTGAACCCAGACCCTTGCACTTGCAAAGCAGGTGCCGGAACCACTTAGCTAAATCCCTGGCCCAATGCCAACTGCCTTAATCACTGTCCTTGTTACTAGGGCAAAATATCCAACACCTGCAGTTTAAGGGAACAAAGGCTTCTTTTGACTCAGAGTTACTACCTATCGTACGGTGGAGGGGCTCAGTGGAAGAAGAGCTGCTTGCGTCTTGGTGGTCAGGGAGCAGACAGGGAAGGGAAGAGCCGGGAGAGAGCTGTGCCCTCCCCATAGATACGTCCAGAGACCCACCGCTACCACCCAGGCCCCACCTCCTTCGAGCAATTCAGCTGATGCAGCCCCATGATCCAATCACCTTCCAAAAGCCCTCTCCATGAGCACATGACACTCTTGTGGGATATCTGGCTATAAACCCTAAGAACAGTTATATACTATATATTTCAAAAAGCTAGAAGAAAGGATTGTGAAAGTTTGTACCATAAAGAAATGATAAATGCTTGAGGAGACAAATACGCTTAACTTGATTTAAACATTATGAAAAACATATATGTATTAAACATGACATGGTATCCTAGTAATATGTACAAATTTTATGTTTTTATGTGTCTGTTAAAGCAAAAATAAATAGAACACTTTAAAAGCAAATTGCAAGACAACGTTTAGAGTGTTCTGTGTAATGAAAGATGGAAAAATATACCTTTGCACAGGCACTGAAAGAATATGCAAAAATAGGTAAAATAAGGAGGAAGGGGAGAGGGAGTAAGACTTGTCAATGTGTAAATGTTTCACGTAGTTCTCATTTTCAAACCGTGCAAACGTATTTATTATTATACAAAATGGGGCAAAGGACAAGGAAGTTGTTACCTATGAAGAGCAGAAATAGAGGGGACATAGGACCAGGGGTTTAGCTGAGCAAGTGACAGCTCCCCGACTGTTCGACTATGTTCATACTGAGCAGAATGAGCCAGACTCGGATAGTTCAAGCTGGGGGAAGCCCAGGAGGGCTGGAGACTAACGGGTCACTCGGGGGACTGTGAGTCCCACTCTCATTGCTTAATTTCCATTGCTTGGCCCACCATGTCTCACACCCAAGAGCTAGGCCAGCCCCAGGCCCTGGGAGCGAGCTCAGCCTGAGTCTAGAGCCATTTATTTAAGCAGCTCTGGCCTGCTGACCTGCTGTGCACCTTCTAGGATTGTGATTTTGGTCTTGTAGCCCATTCCTTTCCAACCTGCACTGAACGCTTGGCTGTGAGGTAGGGCTCATGGAGCAGGAAGCTCATAGGGCAGCTCAGAGAATGCTTGTCAAGAAAGTAGCTCCTTGGCTGGGGATTTAGCTCAGTAGTTCCAGCGCCTGCCTTGCAAGCTCAAGGACCCAGGTTCGATCCCCAGTGACCACATACAACAATGCTGTGAGTGGTGACTCACACCCACCGACGATCCGTATCACATACCACAGTGCTGGGCGTGGAGGCTCATGCCGATAATCTCAGCACACAGATGGCAGAGGTAGGAAGATTGCTGTAAGTTTGAGGCTAGCTTGGGCTACACATTGAGCTCAGGGTCAGCCTGAAATACCCCCCGAAAAAAGCAAGACCCTGTCTCAAAAAAGGAAAAGAAAAAAGAAATAGAGGGGGACATATCAGGAGACTGGTATTTTGCATTATAAGCACTTCGGCACAATATGAGTTTCTAAATAATGTGCATGTTATTTAGAATGAGTGGGTGGTGACCAGAAGAGTTCAAAAGAGTACTGATTAAAAGTGACTACCTCCAGGGAGTGTCACTGAACGGGGCTGCATTGCACAGAGATAGTGCCTTTCAGTAAACTCAGCAGACTGTTTCCTGTTTTAGACTTACTCCTATGTTACTTAGTTAAAGTTAGAATACCCCACCCTCCAATGCCAGCAAAAAAGGAGAGTAGAAAGTGAAAACTTGGATAAAGAGACAATAGCTACCAGTTAAATGGAGAGGCTGGGCTTACTCTGTAAGCATTCTTTGTCAAACACGTCTCCTTATTTCTGGGTCAAAATCATGGATTTTACTAAGGCAATCAAAATGGGGCCTCTTCAACAGGAAGAGATGTGTCCGGATGTGATAAGATCTTTCCTCCTAAAGGAATGTATGCCCTTGGGACCACTGCACAGCACTTCATACAGGTTAATACCATTTTACAAACTGCTGAATACAATCCACAGCATGTAGAAACTATTTCTCCTTGTGACTGTTATTCTTATTATTTCTAGGGTTTTGAGTTACAAACAATGCCACAGTAAACATCTGTGCACATCATAAATCACAGTGCCTACGTGCAAGAACAGACACACAAAAATAGAATCAGTGGGTCAAAGAGCACATTCCGTTTTCTCGTTTTTCTGAAAGGAAAAGTACGTAAGTTTCATAATAAAAAATGAGTTAGCTAACAGTAAGACGAAGGTCTCATTTCTCTAGTGTTTGACAGTATCATGATACAAGTCTTTCACTTTTCACGTTCCATAAAATGCAAAGAGGGTCATCCTACCATAAAATAGGTCGTGGTGATGTGTCATGACTGGTCAGCAGTCAGCTATAGAGTCACCACTGTCACAGACAAAGACAGAGATCGTGTCTGGAAGCAATGAGCTTTCTGTTTTAATTTTAAAACTTTTCTTAAAATTGATTTTATTGGTATATTTTATATACACATCATGATCACACTCAGCATTGAGAATTTGTACCTGTACATGACACGACTTCATTCTCATTTTCCCCTTTCCCCTGCCCCCTACAATCCCCTGCGCCCTCTATAAATAAGCTTCATTTCCTTTTTTTAACCATGAAATGTTTTCTTTCCCTTCTTTATTTACACCATCCCCTCTTTTCCCTTTGAATATTTTCTTTTAATACAATCTTACATGAAATTTTTAACATTAAAACTTTGTTTAAATAGAATTTTAAGATTCTGTTTGTTTCACTTTGGTTTAGTAGGTCCTTCAAATGATAATACTAAAATAAGCAAAATTAGAAGTAGAGCAATTATCTGCTATGTTTATAAAACTTTGCTTTGCTTGACATCAAGTGGGATTTTGTAAAATCCTGTTTATTTTCTCAGCTGGAGTCTAATGACTAAAAATTGAAAGCCCAGATGATAATGCCCACAGTATGAACCCCAAGGACCAGGGTATCAGTGTAATCCCTTGCACGTACATGGTTTAGAGGATCAAAAAAATTTAACACAAATTCTCATTTTATCCCAAATCCAAGTGTTTTGCCTGAATTACCAGGATAACCACTATAGCTCTCAAATCCAATGTGTGTTTTGTTTGTGAAAAGAAAATTTATATGATGAATCTTTAATGATATCAATCCCTCCCAAGGAATTTCTCTCCATAACAGAGAATGTCCACACTCTAATTTAGTCTTACTGAGAAGCTGGAACTGAGACCTGGGGAGTTAAAGTAGGAAGGTTCTTAAGATTTTTCTCTTTTGCTCACCCATCCTAGAACAGCTTTACCCTTCCTGTCCTTCTTGCACTTTTCTCAAAGGTGAAGATGAAAGTTGGTACTCAAGTTGGGGTAAAAGTAGGGAGAGAATGGAGAGGTTCAGTTGTTGGCTAATTCAACTAGTTCCTTTGATATTCCTGTTTAAAATACCATCTTGAGTAACCCAAACACGTCTTCGTGAGGCCAACTCAGAAAAGGAGTTACTCAGACAGCGTTAATGTTACAGGAAACTAAGGAATCTGGTGGTATAAACTGTAGCTGAAAAAGATTTGAAAGCATGTTGAAAACCAGACGCTTCCTTTGTCTTGTTAAAATAAAACCAGAAATATAATAATAGTACACTGGATTTTTAAAAATCATTTTTCAAGTTGGCTGAAGCCTAACCCAATTAAGGAAAAATAAGAGTATGTAAACTGAGTAGTAATTGTCAGTTCCTAATTTGTCCCAAATTTTGTTTACTTCTATTATTTTTAGTTTCCTAATTCTATGTTTAATAATGTCAATGATTAAATGTTTTTATTCTTCGAGTAGACACCAAATGATCATAAGATAAATGCATAACAGAGAGGTAAGGGTAAGATTGAAGAGGATGCTGAATATTCCAAGTGGAAAATGTACATGCTGGGGATTAAAAGTTGGCTCTTTATTTTTAAAAAACACATAATCAGAGTTTCTCAAATTTTGAACTCAGAAGTATCCTATCACCTAGCAGTTCTTTCAATAAATGAAAACATATCCACACTATATTCATACATGAGTACTCAGTAGCATTATTCACAAGTCAGAAAGTAGAAACTACCCACATGCTGAACAAAAGATTAGTAGATAAAGAACATGGTATATCGGCCGGAGAGTTAGCTCAGTGGTTCGGGCACCTGTCTTGCAAGCGCAAGGGCCTGGGTTCGATTCCCTGGTAACCATATAACAATACTGGGTGTGGACTCACGCCCAGCAGCAACCAGTACCACATACCACAGTGCCGGGCGTGGTGGCTCACGCCTGTAATCCCAGCACTCGGGAGGCAGAGGCAGGAGGATTGTGATGTGAGTTTGAGGCTGAGCTCAGGGCCAGCCTGAACCACAAAGTGAGACCCTGTCTCAAAAAAACCCTAAAAAAGAATATGGTACATCTACACAATGGAAATATTCTGTCATAAAAACAAATAAATACTGATATGTGCTGCAACATGCATCAACTTTGAAAATGTTATGCCAAGTAAAAGGTGCCAAACACAGAAGGTCACACATTATACAGTTCCACTTACAGGAAATGTCCGAAGTAGGCAAATCCCTGGAGACAGAACACACAGCAGTGGTGGGCAAGAGCCAGGAAAACTACCGCACTGGTAGTTATATGTGTGAGGACTTTCTGTTGGGGTGATGAAACTAATCTGTAATTAGATACTGGTGGTGGTTGCAAAAACCGGTGAATGTACTAAAATCATTGAATTATAAACACCGAATGAGTGAATTCTACAGTATGTGAATTGGGTCTCAGTAAAAACTGTTACCGGAAAGAAAAGAAGCAATTAGCACAGATCACGAGAGGTTGGTGGCTGTAAACGATCGCATCTCTCTGGGAGATCCAAGAAGAGGGAGATAACAAGAACTGGTGGTGAGCCAGGAAGCAGAGCTAGATTAAAGGCCTCACGCCCCTGTTCTTAGATGCTTGGGGTTCGGAGGAGCCAGGCCCTGACTGGCCACACATTTGAATGACCACAATAGTTTCCGGTCTAGAGAAACATCTCTTGGGGGGAGGGGCGTCTGGAGCGGAAGGAAGCAGAGTCTGAGTTTGCACGTGGTCTGTGGAGGCGGTACCACCTGAGAGGAGAGCAGAGCAGTGAAGGGAACCGGGTGGACAATAATCCCACCTGAGATGATGTCAGGGCGAGTGGGAGATGATCAATAGCCAGGCGTGAGAGAGGACATCAAGAAGTGCTAACCGTAAATTTATCCACACATGAAAAAATCATAATGAGCATTTCGTTCCACTTGAGACCTCTAGCTGTGCCCTGAGTCATCCACGGATCTGAAGGCAAAGCTTTTCCTCCAAGTGTTAACGTGCTGATGGGCTCTTTTCTCCTTATCTTTATTGAATACACAACACATTTACACTTCATGCAATCTCCAGTTTCTGTTTATTTAAAATAGATAAGGAACTTGGAGCCTCAGACAAAGAAATTTGAGACAGAATCCTTCCAGACTTCCATTCTGTTTCCTACACTTACTAAGCTGATGATGATGCTTTTAGCCACTTGAGTCATTTAATAATGTTTGTAGCATTAACCTTAGTTCTTATTAAAGCAGCCTTTTCATAGCCATAGCTGCTCAATTTGTGTGATGTTTAACTATATGCCAATGCAAAGCTGCTCCTCAACCTACAGTCGGGGTCACATCCCATTAAACCCACGGTACGTGGAGGATATCATAAGTCAAAGTGAATTTGATACACCTAACCACAAAGCACCATAGTTTAGTCCAGTTTGCCTTAAATGTATTCCGAGCACATCTGAGACTACAGTTGGACAAAGTCTTCTAACACAAAGCTTATTTTAAAACAAAGCTTTGAATATCTCATGTAATTCATACCATAGTCTACTGAAAGCAAAAAACGAAGTCATTGTATAGAATTTCACCATTAACATACAAAGCAGGAGATACAGATGTGCATTTGGTAGATACAGCAGGTTGTGAAAACATAAGATGCCCAGTAATCATTGGCAACATAGTGCAGTATACGTGGCGTATAGGTTGTCTCACCTGGTAAGCATGTGCCCTACTCAGCCCTGTGATGTTTAAGTGCAGTCTCTGTTCAGTGTGTATGACTTCCACACCACGATAAAGATGAAAAATTGTAAGTTGAAACATTTTAAGTTGGGAGTTTTCTATCACTATAAAACCTGGCGTTGTCAGGTTTGAAGACAGACTCAGTGATTTGTAGAAGTCATGCCACCCGAGTGGAGGAGACGAGTGCTCAGTGTTGGTCTGAGAGCAGCGAGTCCTCCCACATACACAAAGCTCCAACATGGGTAAATACATTTCCAGAGAGAGTGGGAAGCACCCACTGGTCCAGTTGATGGAACCAGGGTTGCTCACCAGAGATCCTTTGCTGATCGAGAGACCTGTTCACCTCTCAGGCACATTCAGTCTTTGGGGAGCTCTGCTCCTGAGTGACTGGACCTAGCACTGATGACAGCTTTGAGCCTGGGTCCTATCAACCATCCTCAGACACCCCAGGTGGGATAGCTTTTCAGTGTCCCCAGTTGTTCCAGTGTTCTGGCATTCATATCTCCCTCAAAGTATGGATGGGATCTGTGGTTTGCTTCTGACAGTCTGTGACAGGGGGATAGCACGCCATGTCCAGAGTTACATGACCTGAGACTGTAACTTTCGTCTTGGCAGCAGACTCTGTTGCCTTCTCAGCTTGTGTGATTTGGGGAATGAGTGGCCATGTTAAGGAGGTCTGTGTGAAGGGAAACGAGGTGAGACTGACCAACGGCCAGCAAAGCACTGAAGTCCTCGGTCTAACACACTGTGAGCTGCTGAGTTCTGACAGCAACTGGGAGATCTTAGAAGTGGGTCCTCCCCAGGTGAATCTCAGCTGAGACTCCAGCACAAACCAACACTTCGTTTAGCTGTGGGAGAGACCCTGAAGCTAAGCTCTACCTGGACTCCCGAAGCTGGAAGATGATAAATATGTCTGTAGTTTTAAGCTGCTCTAAAAGAAAAAAACCTTGGAACTAGATACCAATGCAGCTTTGTTCAGAATGTTTTGTTTTATACCATCCTCAGGGAAAATACTAATATTGTTTCACACACCAGTGGAGTGAGTACACCGAGGATGAGATTTTGAAGACATATCTCAAAACAGTTTCTACAAGCTGCAGTACCTATAGGCGAAATGATTTATTGTGTGAGATTCGCCTTTACACTGCTCAGTAGGAATTGGGTGTGGTAGGCAAGGCGGTCTGAGGAAAGTGAGGGGAAATATATGAGGTAAGTTGAGCCATGTGTCAGTCGTTATTGTAGCTAAGTGATGTGTAGATTGAAGTTTGTTGTATCACTCTGTCTACTTTTGAGCATGCTTGGAGATTCTAGTAGCAAAGAAAAACAATTTTGAAATGTACTATCATTCTGCAAAGATAACAATAAGTGAACAGTGAGAGTTTCAAAACTAATAAATTTTATGTTAAATACTATGCAGAGTAATGGAAATACTGCAACTCAAAGTAGGCAGTAGGAGTATTTTTGTATTTGATTTGCTATGTGAATTTTTTCAGATACTGTTTATATATGCAAGTTTTTTTGTTTTTTTTTTTTAGGTTTTTGGAGACAGGGTCTCGCTTTTGTGGTTCAGGCTGGCCCTGAGCTCAGCCTCAAACTCACATCACAATCCTCCTGCCTCTGCCTCCCGAGTGCTGGGATTACAGGCGTGAGCCACCACGCCCGGCACTGTGGCATGTGGTACTGGTTGCTGCTGGGGTGAGTCTCCACACCCAGTATTGTTATGTGGTTACCGGGGAATCGAACCCGGGTCCTTGCACTTGCAAGACAGGCGCCGGAACCACTGAGCTAACTCCCCGGCCCATATATGCAAGTTTTGACATTGCTAATTATTCAGTGTTAGGGAAGGAGGGGTACAACTTTTTGGCTTTTTAAAAATACACTTTGGCTATATAGTTCTGTGACATTAATGATTATATTAACTGGTGATGATGCTGTGTACAAATTTGAGTAGAAAACTCACAAATATATTGACTGTACCATCAACAAACACACACATACATATATAATATATGCAACACTAGTGGATACACATATAATACTAGTAGCATAAAACTGCAAATGATAAAAGAAAAATAATTTCTAGTAAACTTAGGGAAAACCTAGACTTTAGATAAAATAGGCTCAAATCTCAGATCCAGTACATTCAAAAGAGTGAGGAGCCAGGAAAGCCAGGCATGGCAGCTCATGCCTGTTATCCCAGCATTCAAGAAGCTGAATCAGGAGGATCGTCATGAGTTCGAGGCCATCCTGGGCTACATAGTGAGTTCAAAGCCATCTTGAAGTATATAACAAAACCCTGTCTCAAAAAAACCAAAGGGAGGGGAAAGTGTAAAAACAGATGACCCCTCAACTCAGGAAGAAAGTCTTCCTTTGGCTGCCTTTTTAAAGTATTTCATTCAGTCACTCAGTCATCAGCAAATACTATTGAGTAGCTGGCCTATTACAATAGAGTACTGTTGCTAAGTATGGATGAAATGGTAAATCGCTTAAAGCCTAAATTTCAGAGAGAGAGTAGCTCTTTTGAGCAAAGCCTTAAGGATAGGACTTCTGTATAGAGGCTTAAAATTACCTTTCAAGTACAGAATGATTGGGCAGAAATGATAGTAATGGAAATGAAGACATGTCCACAGTCGATTACAAAAAACTGTGGTATATGGCCACATCTGATTCTCATAGGTTATTAAGAAACACTGTCTGTCTAAATAAGAGCTTTCTTGAATGAAACTGATAGTACAGCCTCCAGCTAAATCTTGCTAACAAGATGTACCTGTTACAAGGAGACAAGCAACTGTTTGTCACTGTATTACTATTTCCTCAGCCTACAGGTAAGAACATTTCAAACTAAATGATTCCCTAACCTGAGAGTCCACAAATGTAGTTATATCATTAAATCAAATATCCTGAATTTATTATTGAATATAATTTTCAGGTATTAATTTCTTTTTTCTTTCTTTCTTTTTTTTTTAAATTTTGAGATAGTGTCTCGCTTTGTAGTTCAGGCTGGCCCTGAGCTCAGCCTTGAATTCACAGCAATCCTCCCGTCTCTGCCTCCAGAGTGCTGGGATGACGGGTGTGAGCTACCACGCCTGACACTGTGGTATGTGGTACTGGTTGCTGCTGGGTGTGAGTCTCCACACCCAGTATTGTATGTGGTTACCAGGGAATTGAACCCAGGCCCTTGCGCTTGCAAGACAGGTGCCGGAACCACTGAGCTAAATCCCCGGCCCTGATAACATTGTTTTTCTCTTCTAAGACTAAGTGTCATTCTTCCTGCTCATTCATTCATCAAAAAGTGTATTTATTGATTGCCATGCTTTGTAGCAGGGACTACTGAACATCTAAGCATAAGTTACAAATGTGTCTTCACATTCATGGGTATTTACACCAATAGAGAGAAGACACATTGCCTTGACCCAGTGTATTGTTTGTTTTAAATGGCTGAGAGAACTAGACATGAGCCAGAAAAGAGAACAGCAAAGAAAAAATATCTTTATGAATCTCAGTAAATGTAGACTTTTTCTACAACAAAAATTCACATTTCTAACACACCCTAGTGTTTATGAATGCTATCATATGTACATTGCTTCATTTACTTTCCCCAGAACTACCCCGTGAGAGAAATATTTCCATTCTACAATGTGGAGTGGTTTGTCCAGTATAACACAGCAAGTTATCGTCAGGACTCAAACCTGCACTTTCTCACTCTGCGGTGGTTGTTGCTCTGTGTCACCTGAATCTCTCCTCCAGGACAGCATGCAGCCCGGCTGGGTGGCGTTTGGTTAGCAGACATCTTCCAGGTAGCAGCTCCTTCCATAAGTGCAGGGAGTCATTTCTCTGTCAGGTTCCACCTTCCCTGGGACAGACCCTATCTGGTGACTTGGAGACACAGGGCTGTTAGGATGTGATCATTTGGGTTTCCCACAAGGTACTTCCATTGGCATTAACTATGCCAGTGTCCAACGGGGTTGGCCAAGGCTTTGTTGGTAGTACCTGGCTCTTTAGTTTCTTCCTCCACCTAACATTGCTTCTTCCTCTTCCTTTCACAAACTCATGTCCTTAGTAAAAGTTTTATACCTCAAAGTCCAGTTCCTTCTATTTCCAGGGAACCCAACTTGAGACAGTTGGTATGGTTTGTGATCTGAGGAAGCAGCTAGCAGGATGGGCTTTGGGAGGTGAATCACTCACCTTTTTGGCAGCGATGAGAGACCCCTCTCTAGTGGTAGGTGGAGTACAGATGGTGTTTGGCGCCAGGCAGCAGTACAGTTATTCAAACTTTCACCTAAGGTGCATAGGAAATACATTGATTCTTGCAAGATGTAAAACGTTTGAAGAATAGGAAAGAAATATAAACTATAATGGCTAAAAAGATCAGATGACTACAGATTTAATGAACCCAGGACTTCACAGAGAAGAGTAGCTGAAGTATAACTGAGGTTAAATCCTCAACAAAGACAAGGCCCTTGGCTTGGAAAATCTGGCACATGCTCAGGGTCACCTTGGTGACTACTCATAAAAATTTCAACTCCTCATACTTCCTTGAACCTTCTGAATCAGTATATCCACTCCACCTCAACTCTCATAAAAACTAGTACCTTAAGGCTGGGGATTTAGCTCAGTGGTTCCAGCTCCTGCCTTGCAAGTGCAAGGGCCCAGGTTCGATCCCTGGTAACCATATATAACAATACTGGGCCTGGAGACTCATGCCCAACAGCAATCAGTACCTCATACCACAGTGCCAGGTGTGGTGGCTCATGCCTGTAGTCCCAGCATTTGGGAGGCAGAGTCAGGAGGATTGTTGTGAGTTTGAGGCTGAACTCAGACCTCATCTGAACTACAAAGTGAGACACTGTCTCAAAAAAACCCAAACAAAAACAAACAAACAAAAAACTAGTGCCTCAGTACTCCCATTCTGGAGGATTCATGCAGAAGCTCCCTCCCACAAGGAAGTATTTTCTCCTTTTCTAGAGCCACCCTCACATCCTTTTCGGGATATTAAACTTACAGTTAGTGAAAACCCGGAGCATAATCCAACTGGGGTTGCAGTGGGTCCAGCTATCTTCAAGGTGTGTCTTGCCTATAGAGAACCGCTGATCTCAGCTTGTGCTCTGCCAGAGGCCACCTGCTCTGGTGACTGAGTGCAGAAGAGGTAGCCAGGCTTGGGCATTTCTACCCATGCTTGCATGACAAATCTCTCTCTCTGTCTCCCTTTTTCCTCCTCTGCTGTCTCTCTCTCTCTCTCTCTCCCATCCTGCTTCTTCCCCCTTTCCTTCATAGGTTTGGATCATTGATAAACATCTTCATCACCAACTCCAGCTCAGTAGCTTCTACCAGTGAGCCTAACGAGGGAAGCTCCACATCTCCTGCTTTTTCCAACAGCACTGCCCTCTGGCTCAATCATAGACCTTTTGCTCTCAGTTTTTTATTTATAAACATGTTTCAATATGCACCCAAAGGAAAAGATTTAAGATAATTCATGTTTTATGTGGAAGGGAGGGAGTTTCACTATGTGCAAATATATTTTTGTACTCATTAAAACCACATAAAAGCATATTATGCATTTTAAAAGGTTGATTACCTCAAAAGCAGAAATGCCCTCAGGCTCTCTGCTGACATAACCCACATTTCTAAATGCCAAAAGCAGCTCTCCAGATTTTCTTCTCCTTCATTATATGAATGTGTGGTGCTATTTTGTACAGTCTTGAATACATTTGTAAATTTTAAGGAAAATATTTTGTCTTGTTATTGAAGACACTTTAATAAAAAGATCCTGAAATATTTTTCAAGAGTTGCTTCAGTGAGGAGTGAGCAGAATATAAATCCTTTATTAGAACTTTGAAAATTTACCAAGGAGGCAAGGAAAGAATGAGCAAAACACACAAATCACCGGGTATAATGACACTTTCTAAGTGGCGAGGGGGCTTGATAGTATTTCTTTTTCTCAAAAACTAAATGGCTTTCAATGACAACACCTTTGGAGGCAAGGATTCAAAGGAAATAAATACTAGATTAAAAATGCTTAATTTTGACCGATAAAAAAATCAGACCCATATGAAAGAATCTGGGCTGTTTATGAACTGGGTCCTGTCACTGCTGGCACTGCACCTAGAGGACTGTCAACTGGGCTTCGTATTTCAATCATTTCTGTTGATGTTACTGCTCCAATTCTTCTAGACATCGTAGCAAGAGAATGCTCTACCCGGCTCCATCCCACACATGCACTTTGTGATCTGTCCAATAATAAGATGTCTTCACTGCTCATTCCAACCACTTGTGAGACAGCTGACTTGAGCTGAGGTTGCAATATCAAACCAGAGTGTCTTTGAGAATGTTAAATGACTTCTACAGTGATTGCATTTTTGCTCATTAATTTTAGCACAAAAATATGCCCTGATATAATGGACAAGCATCTTAATGAAGTTGGACAGGCTAGGTTTGAATCCAGATCCAGAATTTATTAACTGTGTGATACTAATAAGTCATTTAGTATCTCTGAGCCTCGGTTTTCTTATCTGTAACAATCAGGGATTTTTATGCATAAGGTGATGTACATGAAAATGTGTGACATAGGACAAGATGGCAGCTGGCGGGGCTATCGCTGCGGTTCCTGAGTGCCGGCTTCTGCCCTACGCGCTACACAAGTGGAGCTCTTTCTCTTCTACCTACCTTCCCGAGTTTCCTGTGTGTTACACTGACTAATATATAGGAGGATGATTTTACATTATATCTAAAATTAAGGAACATTTTAGTGGATAAACCAAATGATCAGTCTTCAAGATGGTCTTCAGAGTAACTATCCTCCTTAGTACCTGATTCTAAAGCTTGAAAGGCCTGCGATCATTCAGAATATCACATTTGGAAAATATGAGAAAACTCATGTCTGCAATTTGAAGAAATTTAAAGTGTTTGGTGGAATGAATGAAGAAAATATGACAGAACTGTTGTCTGGTGGTTTAAAGAATGACTATAACAAAGAGACATTCACCTTGAAGCATAAAATTGATGAACAGATGTTCCCTTGTCGATTCATTAAGATAGTTCCACTCTTGTCCTGGGGACCCAGTTTTAACTTTAGCATCTGGTATGTTGAACTTAGTGGGATTGATGATCCTGATGTAGTACAACCATGTCTCAACTGGTACAGCAAGTACCGTGAACAGGAAGCCATTCGCCTTTGCCTAAAGCATTTCAGACAACACAACTATACAGAGGCTTTTGAATCACTGCAAAAGAAAACTAAGATAGCACTAGAACATCCTATGTTAACAGATCTGCACGACAAACTTGTGTTGAAGGGTGATTTTGATGCTTGTGAAGAATTGATTGAGAAAGCTGTAAATGATGGCTTATTCAATCAGTATATCAGTCAACAGGAATATAAGCCACGATGGAGTCAGATCATTCCCAAAAGCACCAAAAGTGATGGAGAAGATAACCGACCAGGAATGCGAGGGGGCCATCAGATGGTTATTGATGTTCAAACAGAGACTGTTTATTTGTTTGGTGGCTGGGATGGAACACAAGATCTTGCTGACTTTTGGGCATACAGTGTGAAAGAGAACCAGTGGACATGCATCTCCCGAGACACTGAAAAAGAGAATGGCCCAAGTGCCAGATCATGTCATAAAATGTGCATTGATACTCAACGGAGGCAAATCTACACATTGAGATGTTACTTGGATTCCTCTGTGAGGAACAGCAAATCTCTGAAAAGTGATTTCTACCGTTATGACATTGACACAAACACTTGGATGTTACTCAGTGAAGATACTGCTCCTGATGGAGGACCAAAATTGGTGTTTGATCATCAGATGTGTATGGATTCAGAAAAACATATGATCCACACCTTTGGTGGAAGAATTTTGACATGTAATGGCAGCGTGGATGACAGCAGAGCCAGTGAACCACAGTTCAGTGGGTTTTTGCTTTCAATTGTCAGTGTCAAACCTGGAAACTCCTTCAAGAAGACTCTTGTAATGCTGGGCCTGAAGATATCCAATCTCGGATAGGACACTGCATGTTATTCCACTCAAAAAACCGTTGCTTGTATGTGTTTGTTGGCCAGAGATCAAAAACCTATTTGAATGATTTCTGTAGTTATGATGTGGACTCTGATCATGTGGACATAATATCAGATGGCACTAAGAAAGACTCTGGAATGGTTCCGATGACAGGATTCACACAGAGGGCAACTATTGATCCAGAACTAAATGAAATACATGTCTTATCTGGACTCAGAAAAGACAAGGAAAAGAGAGAAGAGAATGTCAGAAATTCATTCTGGATTTATGACATTGTGAGGAATAGTTGGTCTTGTGTCTATAAGAATGATCAAGCTGCAAAGGATAATCCAAATAAAAGTCTGCAAGAGGAAGAACCGTGTCCAAGATTTGCCCATCAGCTTGTTTATGATGAGTTACACAAGGTTCATTACTTATTTGGTGGAAATCCAGGAAAATCTTGTTCTCCAAAGATGAGACTTGATGACTTCTGGTCTCTGAAGCTGTGTTGACCTTCAAAAGATTACTTACTAAGGCACTGCAAGTACCTCATAAGAAAACACACATTTGAAGAAAAGGCCTAGATAGATCCTCTTAGTGCTCTAAAATATTTGCAAAATGATCTTTATATAACTGTGGATCATTCAGACCCAGAAGAGACAAAAGAGTTCCAGCTCCTAGCTTCTGCTCTATTCAAATCTGGTTCAGATTTTACAGCTTTAGGCTTTTCGGATGTGGATCACACCTATGTTCAAAGAACTCAGCTCTTTGACACCTTAGTAAATTTTTTTCCTGACAGCATGACTCCTCCTAAAGGGAATCTGGCAGACCTCATCACACTGTAACTGAAGAGTCACTGGCCACACAAGTGAAGAACAAGAGTCTCCCTTTCAGTGCTAGAATTGCAACCCTGTTAAGGAAAGTGAAGCTGCAGTGATTGAGGACTGCACCAGTGTTGAAGGGATCTTCACCATCACAAATTTTAACCCTCTTCCTTCATACCTGACCTCAGCCCTGTTCTCATCTTATTCCTAAGTTAGGCTAATAAAGTGAAATTGGTATTCTTTCCATTTAAATATATTTTTTCTTACTTTAATTTTTAAGAAAGAGTATAAAACAAAACTTTTTCAAATTTTTCATTTCTTTTTACCAGCACTACTAATAGGCACAGAGCTATATGAATTTGGGGTTTTGTTGCTGGGTTGTTTTGGCCTTTGTTTTCTCTTTCCTCCCTTTTACTTTACCTTACATCTGGTATCGCTAGTTTACTTCTTCATTCTTAACAGGTGTATAGTTCTGTAGGACAGTTGATGTATGTTAAAGTGATATATGTGGTTGACTTGTCTTGTATTACATTGAATAATTGACAGGATAGAGGGCTTAAATTTATACCTACTGCTGTAGAACTAAAAATGAAATTCAAGATTAACCAAGATACTCTTTTGGAGATTGACATATAATGTTTCATGTTATATTTTATAGTAGACATTATAGTAGCATTTGACTTTCAGTCACAGAAACTGAAACTAAGAAGAGCCATTCTAAAAATGGCCACCAGGAAAGATCCACTGGTGATTAATATGCTTGTTGATATCTTTGTAGTAATTCTGAATGAAAATGACTCTTCTGGTAGAGCTGTTGAGAACCAGGGCTCTCATTTCTCCTGTGTGCCATCTCTTTTTAACAGTACATTTGGAGGATCATGGGGGTTAGGAGCCCATATCTGTACATTCATTCTTCCTATATATCTGTATCTCTTTCTAAATACCAGTATTTTGAAGAGTAATGATTTGTGATTACCCATTGATTTATAACTGACAGACATATCATTAAGCACATGGACCAACCTTTTTTAAATAGTGAAAAAAGACAAAGGTACAATTTTTTTTAATTAAACAGATATAATAGATGGACTTTTTCATGGTTCCATTTTTGTGTAGCAGTGGAGGTATATACATTCTAGTGAGATGCTGTAGAATGTAATATGAGAAGCCTAAATCTGACTAGTGTTTACATGTGCTCAAAAGGTGTGCTGGTGATACCTGCCATGCTGATGACAAACTCAGTGTAATGGCCATCTGTCAGTGATTAAGACTGAATGACTTCATGGAATTGAGTGCATCCCTGAGTAGTAAGATTAGGCCTCACTAGAGGTAAGAAATGGATCTGCACTTTCAAAAAGTGTTATGTATAGGAATGAGGCTTTGAGATGTCTTTTGACTCTCTTTATTACATAGTTTTACTTCTTTTGGGGATGGAAGAATAGTGGGGGGATTTTTGTTAGTGCCAGGCTTATGTTATGGGCTTCTTGGCTTGCCAAACATCCCAAAGCAATTAATAGTGATTTGTTAAACCTTTAGATCTGTATCTTATCTTGTGAAAAGTATACTACATAATTCAGCAAGTACCAAATTGTATAGAAGCATAATAACGAACTGATTATACCATTGGATAAATTTATTCTACTTGCAGAGTTGTACAATTTTGTAAAATGATTCTTTTGAGTGACAGAGAAGAACATAAAATATTAGTATCACTAATTTAGCCTGTTGGATTTTATTTTATGGAGACAGATACAAATCATAATGTTGACAGGGAAAAACTTAAACTTGGTAAGACTGTCAAAATTTAAGCTCCAATGTAGTTACTATGAATTTTGGCACTTTAAAAACATTAACCAAATGATATTCTGCAACCATTCACCATTTATTCTTACAGTGATTTCTTTGTAGTTTTCCATCAGTCATATCACTTAAAGGAAATTCCATGTCTGACTTCAGTGATTTTGTTTTTTCCTAACTACTTTTTTCTGCTGATTTTTTTAAAAAAGATATGCCTGTTTTAATTTTATCTTTCCTTTTTTTTTTTTAGAAGAGTTGTTTTTCACTACATCTTTAAATAGGGTTGAATCATAGTGAACGCTTATTGTGCCTAAGTGATACAGAGTCACTGAGAAGGTAACTGACTGAGTCAGAATCTGTACCTTGCCAGGATTGATTGCAGAGAATATTGGGCTCCCTACATTCATAGTGAAGACTGACACATAGTTCGCATTTCATATCAGAACCCTTAGCTGAAACTTGTTTAGGTATTTAGTGAGAAGCTACATATATATCTGAGAATTCTAGCAGTATATTGGTATTTAGGTAGTTAAATATAATACTTTCATTCATGAACTCCTATATTTGCAAACAATTTGCTTCTCAAGCAAAAATGTTAGGCAAAATTTTGCTTCTGTTTGCAGAATTCACATAGGGTGATAAACACAACCATGTCCATCTTCCCCAAAATCATGAAAGAAGTCTGTCAGCAAGGGTACTACTCTGTATGTCCTTTACTACTTAAAAATTTTGTTCATTCTGGCTTAGTCCCAAATGAACAAACCTGGCTGATGCTTTAGACACATTAATAAGTGGAACTCAATTTGCTTAGTTTATCTGTAGCTTCATCCTCATTCCCATGTCTTTTTCCCAGTGGAATATATTATTTTCAAGAAGAAATAAACTAAATATCAAATACTATTTTCAGTGCTTGTATTTCTTGAGAAATGATTTTATTTACAAGTCACCTCCCAAATTCATTTACATTTGTTTTTTAATGACAAGAGAACTTGCATGGCCAGCTTGATTAATTCAGAGTACATAACTGTTTTATTCAAGCAAAAGAATTCAGTGTTGGGTAGCTACCTTTATGTTAAAGCTGGCAAGATAACATTAACCTTTATCAAGGTCATCTTTTTTTAGATGTAATTTTCAATTTATACTAAAACTGACCTGCCCATGTCTAATAAATAAAAACTAATAGGAAACTTGAGAAACTGTCCTAGAAAAGCCAGTTAGATTTAGGGCTTTATTGGTTCGTTTAAGCTTATAAAATACATTCTTAAGTGAAATAGATATATTATATAAAAATGGTTGGCAGCTTCCTATTCCATTAGATGTTTTCACATTGCCTGAAAAGTGCTATGTACCGCTAGCTCTATCTTAACAGAGTTTCACTTCATGAAAAAGGATGTTAAAACCCAACAATTACAAGCATACAAATTCTAGCATTTAGTGGGAGAGTAAGAATGGATCAAAAAGCACTTTATTCCCTGAGTTGTACTATTTCATGATAACTAAACAGAGAAATTACTCTGCAATTGTTCTTAACATTGACATGGACTTCATTAGGTAATTGTGGATCATTTGATTGATTGATGAATGAAAATTTTGGAAGTTCTTAGCTGGTTGTGTTGTTTAATAGTTGAAAATTATGGTTTGAAGTAATTTCTATGGGAAGGACCATTACAGTATGTAACTGTAAGCAGACTTGTGAAGCTATTAAAAGTCTACCCTTCGCTAACACCTGCTTTCTGAAAATACTTGTTTATCCACAGTCTTATCTGTTTGTAGTAATTCTTGCCTGAATTTTCACAATTTTAGCTAGTCCTTGCTCTAGGATGTACTGGCTTCCCTCAGAAAAAGTCTAAAGTTGTTAGAGGTCTGTGTATGATCACACAAGTTTTTGGGTTCTGTATTGCAAAGATTTTGTTTTCCATGTATTATTCTTTTGCAATTTTGACTGTGGCTTGTATCTCCATGTGATTTGTTTTAATGCTAACATGACTTTGCTCTTCAAATCTAGTTTAAAGTTTGGGGTTTCTAGGTTTGTTGAAATTACGTGGAACTTACTAGCTTATCTGAATAACATTGCCACAGTTTTGTTGTAGGACTTAGTGTAGTCTATTAATTTCTCCACCAAGTGCTTATTTTGTTTTTCCTCAATAAATGATATCTCAGAGACTTTAAAAAAAATGTGTGACATAGTATAAAGTTTTGTAAGTAGGCTCCACCCAGTAATACAAGTTCAGGCAAGGGTACTAGGGTCATAAGTAAAATGTCTAGGTCATGGAATATACATGACAACGCCTGTTGTGAAGTCAATGGACATGGGCTGAAAAGCAAAAGAAATGCTTGAAAGACACCTAGGAACACATCGTAGAGAACCAGATTTCCTGGGAGATGATAGTCCCCTGGGAAATGACAACCCAAGCCCAGTGAAATAATAATTATCAAAAAATTGTATGCGATCAAAGGTGTCAGAGACGGGGAAAGAGAGACCCTGTGAACAGTACCTCTAACCACTAAACTGAAGGGATACCAACTTGGCACACAGTATGCAAAGGATGATACACCTACAAGGAACAAGACCACGACTTCCTCCAATCTGAGCCGCTCTAGCTGTGGCTCCTCAATTGCACTGTAATAGCCCCTCTTATTTCCATCCTTTTACCTCGATGAGTATTCCCCACTGGTAGGTTCTGACCCAAGAAATTCCTTAACAGAATGAAAAACCATCAACAAGTTCGTTATTGTGAACTAAGGCTTTATATGTTAGTAAACTCAAATTGTCTTTCCTGCAACTGGTTCTACCACCTAAACATATACATATATTATTGATACACACATTGTGAATAAGTTCACTGTATTCTCTCTGGAGAATCCAGTTTGAGAAAAAATAATTAGAAAGAGCTTAGTAACAATAATAGCTAGGAGAAGACAGATGTACTTGGTCAATTTCTTTTTGTCAGGTAATAATAACAACAATGACAACAAAAGCGATGTTTCCTGACTTTATTTTTTCTCATCTCATCCTCCCAAGAACACTATTTATTAACCCTATTTTACAAGAAGAGGAAACTGACCTCAAGGGAATTATGCAACTTGTCCAAGGTCACTCAGCTAAAAAGTGAATAAGCAGTTTGTGTGCTTGATCTTTATGTTACTGTGCTTCTTTGGTGAAAAAATTGAATGTGAAATGAGACTGTGCTCACTGAACTTGGCTGAATCTTATGACCGAAATGGCTTTTGTTTCCAAAACAAAAATGATGGCTTCTGAAGGTACAGTGACATTAGCAAAATTGTTTCCTGTTCTTGTCATCTGAAACCTGGATTTTATGTCTTGAGAACTCCATTCTCTAGTCTATCTGCAAATGAGCAAAAGAGTTGGAATTCACAGTAGTGTTCAGAATAGAACCTCTAAAGAGACTTAAAACTCAATGATACATAACATCCAGTACTCTAATTCACTTCTGTTATGAGTCCACTTTGAAGCTAAGTACACCTTCCACAGTCACATTCCAGAAATGTGCCTGTCCCCTACCCCCATGCTTTGCCTAAAAAAAGCCTTATTATCCTTCAAGGCCCAGATCAAATGTCGCCTCTTTTATGAAGTCCTTCTCAGCCCCACAGGCTGAATTAATTGGCCCTCCTGTGTGTTTCCACAGAGCTTCAGAGTGCTGGTTTCATAGCTCTCTCCGCATTGTTTAATTGCTTAAGTAAAGTCCTTTAGATCACAGTCCTGTCCTATTCATAAATCCTTTCATTCCCAGATCCCAAGCCTAGCAAATACCATGTTTCACCAGATCTAAAACTGCACTGATTAGCAGGCATACTGGAGCATGCCTGTAATCCCAGAACTTGAGAGATGAGGCAGGATTTCAAGTCTGAGTCCACCTTGAAATATATAGCAAGACCTGGTCTCAAAAAAAAAAAAAAAAAAAGCAAAAACAAAACTACACCAATTGGAAGATACACTATTATTTCATAAAGTATTAAGAAAACAACACAGATTGGTATACTATGAAAAACCACTAATTTTAAGAAATATCCCCAAATCAAGAATATTGAAATGTTTTAAAAAGACATTTATTAGAATTAATGAACTGCAGTCATAAGTGCTCAGTAAGTGTTTACAGAATGAGACTGCAAGGTGAGGCAGACATTCCTAGAGCACTCTGACAGCCTGGCCTTCTTAAGAAGTTGAGAGTTGAGAGTGAATAATGTACGTTTACACTGTTGACTTCAAATATTTCACCCAGCAGATTAAATGGATGAATGGCCTAAAACACTACTGGCATTAAAAAATAAAACACCTCCATTTGCACGGCTTAGTATTAGAAGGTACAGTGACAATTTATTCCCACCAAAATTGGGAGAGAGCACCAAAGGGCTCAAATGAGAACAATGACAGAGCCAATGGGACATGGCTCTTTAAACTGATTCAATCCCCCACTGTTCTCATTTGTCCTGGCAGAGGAACACTAACTTCCTCCCTTTACCCCAGACTATTGTAGCCCTGCTTTTATTTTGATGTGACCCTATGTTACAAGAAGAGGAAACAGAGCTAAAGGGAATTATACGACTAATAAGTGCCTTTGGCTTCTCTTTGTCCTCAGCCTCTGTAGTTGGTGACTATATATCATGTCCCTACTTTGGGTCTGGATAGTGGCTTCTCACAATGCCCTTCATTTAGGCAAACTGTGCTGGGTCTCCATGTCCCTGGTCGCTTCATCAAGAATCTGTACTCCAGTTCCACCTTACAAATGCAGCACTGCCACCGTAGAGCTGTGCTAGGCCATGAACGCATCTGCTTTGGACCTCCCTCCACCATATTCTTTCTCTATTTTTCAAGTCCACAGCACACTGGGCAAGATAAACCAAGTTGTCATGGGAAATCTTAAATGTATAGCTAGTGGATAGAAATTCTCCTGGAGTAAAAGTTCCTGTTTAAAAATAGAATTAGGGGGCCAGGGATTTGGCTCAGTGGTTCTGATGACTGTCTTGCAAGCGCAAGGACCAGGGTTTGATCCCCGGTAACTACATACTATACTGGGTGTGGAGACTCACACCCAGCAGCAACCAGTACCACATACCACAGTGCCGGGCGTGGTGGCTCACGCCTGTCATCCTAGCACTCGGGAGGCAGAGGCAGGAGGATTACTGTGATGTGAGTTGGAGGCTGAGCTCAGGGCCAGCCTGAACCACAAAGCGAGACCCTGTCTCAAAAAAAAAAAAAAAAAAAAAATAGAATTAGGGCTAGGGATGTGGCTCGGTGTAGAGCATTTGCTTAGGATGAGTAAAGCCCTGGGTTCTGATCCCAGCACTGCAAGCATGAGAGAGAGGGCGTGGGATTGCGCCTAGTGGCTTAATGCAATGTGAACTGTTTTCACCACGCAGGCAGCTCTGCCCACTAGTGTTTAGGGAATGAGAGTCTTCATTCTCTCCCATCATGGGGCACAGACGGGGGTAGTTGAGGGTGGCCATGAGTCAAACAGAGTGAAGAGTCCTCACTTAACCCTCGTGTCTAGACTGGTTACTGGTTACTGGTAGAAGCCAGTCACCTACCAAAACTTGAAAATCATCTCCTGAGGCCTGCGGTTAACTTTATCAAGACCACGTCCGAAAGTTCCAAAGAGTATCATTCTCCAACGGAGCTCAGGCTTAGCTGCCCTGGCAGATCCTGCTTGGTCTCCAGGCAAACTTAGCTTCTCTTTAGCCAGTGCCATCCATCCCTTTTTTCCTCAGGACTAAGGAGAAGAAATAACCCCATTTACTCATTCTGCTAATTTATTATGGACACAGTATTTAAAGATGTCAAAACTATCAGAGAGCCCTTGAAAGGCAGCTCTGCAAAGTAGGTCCCCTAAGGTGTTAGGACTAAATGCAATTGATGCCACAAGAATTTTACTTCATTACAAATACAATTGGACTTGTATAGAAACTCACTGAGGTGACAGAACAGAGCATTAAAATTGAACAGAACGCTTATTTGAAGAGATAAAGTTTTGGTGGCTTTTTTTTTTTTTAAGGTTTTTTGAGACAGGGTTTCGCTTTGTGGTTCAGGCTGGCCCTGAGCTCAGCCTCAAACTCACATCACAGCAATCCTCCTGCCTCTGCCTCCCAAGTGCTGGGATTACAGGCGTGAGCCACCATGTCCGGCACTGTGGTATGTGGTACTGATTGCTGCTGGGTGTGTGAGTCTCCACGCCCGGCATTGTTATATGTGGTTACCAGGGATTGAACCCAGGTCCTTGCACTTGCAAGACAGGTGCTGGAACCACTGAGCTAAATCCCTGGCTCTGAAGAGATAAAGTTTTGATACCTTCTCCAGGTTGACCCCTAACTCCTGGGCTCAAGCAATCTTCCCATCTCTGTCTCCTAAGTAGTTGGAACTAAGGCATGTGAGACCACACTGAAATCTGAACAGAATCTTGAGCACAGTTCTGCTTCTTCAGTTTCCAGTTGAGGATTTTTATGTCTAGAAAGTTAATTAAGTAGTTAATGGTGAGCAGGTACAAGAAGTCAAGTGTTTTGGCTCCCAGGTTGGGAATCTTCTCGGCAGGGATGATACCTGAACCTGACAATGGTGCGTCACCCTTGTAGTCCGAGATTACATTTGACTCACTGAACTTTCAAATACCATGCACACAGAACTCTGATTGTAACAATTCTTTATGACTGATGCAGACAAGTATGGAGACTTGACTGTCCTGTGACTTCCACCATGGAATGGAGGCAACACATTTGTCCTCTAAGTGTAAAACAAATTGCCATTGTCTGAGTCCCTTTCAGTGCCATGTGACCACGTAAATCAGTTCAGCTGAAGTTGACCTAGGTGGCATCCAACACCTTTCAACACAGTCCTAGCCTGGCGATTGAAGCCTGGCAAAGATCTTAGGAATTTTCCCCTGGGTTCAGTTTTGGAAGACCTTTGTAAACAACGCCCCTTGCTGGCCAACATGAGAAAATGCAAAAGCCACTGCTAACAAAAACGGCTCTCATTTACAATGAGTCCTAGCATTGTATGTTAGATATTGTGAAATAGAAAATGCTCAATGTAAAATAAGGTGAAAGGGGACAATGTTGAGATTGTAACAAAAAAGTAAGGAAACAAATTTTATGTATATGGGTAGGGTGGGTAGGGCTATGGGAAAAAATGAGAATTAAGTTGTGTCTTATACTGGTACAAATCCCCATTATGGAGTGCAATCATGATGTGTATATTTAATGTACCAATAAAGATTAAAAAAAAAACGGCTCTCAACAGAGAAAAGCCTCTCAGTCTTCTAATGTATGAGAAAAGTGGACAGGTTCCCATACAAGGAAAAGAGCTGGAGAAAAATAAGGAAAATAGCAGCGAGGGCCCTGCATTTTCTCTGAGATGTTTACATGCTCCTGATTAAACAGCGACATTTTTGGTATCCAATTGAGTTAGAACAAGCAACTATAACACTTGCAGGTAAATATTATGCTTAGCCACATACACAAGATTTTTACTGTTAATATCAGTGAAAGCAGATGGGAAGATATTCATAGGTCAAGAACATAGTACTCACAAGATCACAAAATGTATGTTGATTGCTATTCATAAATGTCCTGACAAATCACTATGTGTTTTTGAGTAAAACATGTATACACACACACACACACACACACACACGAGTACATATACATATATATATATATATACAGTATATATAAATATATACATACAGTATATATACATATGTATATATTATATATATGCATATGTATAAGAAGAATTCTGAGGCTTCATTTCCATTTGGAGTCTCACAATGACTTAAAGCAGAAGTGTTGAAGTTACTATCTGTGTTTTATGGACACTGATTCAGCGAGAATTGTATGCTAGTATATGTATTTTGAGTAATACGCAAAGAAGTACAATAAACATGGGTTTGGTTCAAGAACTTGCCTAATTAAAGGCCATTTTTATTTCAGTGAAGATCACCAGAAAAGTTATCAGGTGTACCCCCTGACTTGGTCACTGAACGAATGTGAATTCTAAGCAACTCCAGTGCTTGGCTTGTTTTTATCTGCATGATCTTCTCAGCTCTCAGATCTTTCTTGATGGCTCTGAGTTCACCATGAAGTTTTTTCATTTCCAATTCATAATAACCTTGCATTTCTTCCGCCAGGAGTGCTTTTTCTACGGCATTGTGACACAAAAGCTCCTGAGCTACTTCTCTCAATTCTCGGTTCTCTAGGGTCAGTTGCTGGATGGCTTCATTGGCATGTTGGAGCTCTTCAGTTAAGTTTTGAATATCTGTTGTTTTTTCAGAGAGGTCATTCTTCAAAGCTTGAAGTTCCCAGTCCTCCTTCAAAGTATCTGAATCTGAATCTTCAGAATTCGATGATTTTGTAGAGATGTCGTTCAAAAGTTCTTTTTCAATATCTTCAAATTCTTCTTGTACTTTTCTAAATTCCATATTGAGTTCTTCCAGTTCTTTGTTCAAATGATTCAGGTTAAGTTTTGGGACCATTGCTTTGGTTGATCTCTTCCTCATGCCTTGTCTTAATGCAGTTGGCGATTTCTTTTTGAGCCAGGTAGAGGACTCTCCATTTCTGCTAAACTTTCGTTTGTTCACACAGTTACATGACTCACAGGAGGCAGAATTTGTGTCAGCTTCATTCTTTAACATGTATACCCCTCTCCCTCTTACATTTGGTTCTCTTTCATATAGTTGGGAAATGCATTCTTTTCTTTTCAACTTCTTTTCTTCTTGAAACTTCCTGCCAGAGCAATTGTGAAGCCCATCCATTCTCTTGGTCTTCTCGACAACAGCCATTTGTTCAGAAGAAGATTCACTGCGGGACG